>VDFB02292527.1:20825598-20963098 GCA_007258455.2 Sequoia sempervirens | reverse complement strand
AGCAAAACTAGAAGCAAAACCGGAAGCAAAATCGGAAGAAAAACTAGAAGCAAAACTGGAAACAAAACTAGAAGCAAAACTAGAAGCAAACTTGGAAGAAAAACTAGAAGCAAACATGGAAGCAAAATCAGAAGAAAAACTAGAAGCAAAACTAAAAGCAATACTGGAAGCAAAAGCAGAAGCAAAACTGGAAAAAAAAATCAGAAGCAAAAGTGGAAGCAAACCTTGAAGCAAAATTGGAAGCAAAATTGGAGGCAAAACTAGAAGCAAACCTAGAGGAAAAACTGGAAGCAAAATCAGAAGCAAAATCGAAAGCAAAACTAGAAGCAAAAATGGGAGTAGACATAGAAGCAAAACCAAAATCCAAATTGGGTGCTTATTTAGGTGCTATTTCCCAGTGCTATTTTAGGTGCTATTTTTGGCACTATTCTCGATGCTATTTTAGGCACTAATGAGGGCGCTGTGATTTTCCAGCACTAACTATGACATTGACTCTGGTGCAATGTCCGGCCAAAATTCAACACCGAGATGACCATTCTTGTTTGCACCGAGTTTAGCACCAACCAAATCGCCCAATTTGTGAACGGAAATACACTAAAATCCAGTGCTATTTTCTTGTTTTGTTGTAGTGTTCCTTTCTTTCCATAGTGGTGTAGGAGCACCTAAGGAACACACAGGCAGTTTCTTAGGTAAAGAAAAAACCTAGAGGGTTAATTTTTTTTTTTTTCCATAAGGTCATGTAGACCATTTTGTGTTGAGCTTATAGGTTTTTTTGATCTTTGGGAAAGAGGTTGTCATGAGTTCAAGAAGTTTAGGGGCTCATTTTGCTGAATGGTAAAAAGTTGCCAAAGATTTGAAAACACAGTGGGTTTTATAATTTTTGTTTTAGGTCATCTAAAGGCTTGACCCAAGAAGCTCAACTATTTTTGGAGCCTATTTAAGGGGTGACTCGACCCTGGAGCAGGGTTGGAAGTTTTAGTGTTTTTGAGAAATCTTGTAAAATTGATGGAAACAGCGGTTTTCTGAGGCAGTTTTTTGATTTTTGCATCCAAAATGTGCTTTGATGGAGTAAACTTACTGTTATTTTGTTTGTAGGATGTAGTGTGAGTATTTTGCAAGCTTTTTGTGCCATCCATTTGGTTTTGTAAATCATTTTCATCTTTTATTTGTAGATAGTTTGTTTTCTGTCTTTTTCTAGCCTGAAACAGGCAGTTTTGAGAGAATGGAGTCCTAGAGCACTTTCCCACCGTAAAAATTGTACAGACCTTTGGAAATAGTGACTAGGCTCCCTTAGTGTAAATATGATACCTTGTAGGGCTTGTGGGAGTTCAGGAGATGCTAGCAAATTCATGCCCTAGGCGAGCCAGGCAAGGTCCGGCTAGGGAAGACAGTCAGAAAAAGACTCTTATCTTGTAGGGGAATTAAGATATTGAAGAAATTCCTTTTTTTGAATTTTTTTGAGGGTCCTGGAAAGGCCTGGTGATTAGGGGGAGGCTCTATCTAATCCTTTGGTGGGAGAAACTTTTGACAGTCTAAAAACAGCTTTGAAAAGCTCACAAACCCTAGTTTTTTTGGCCTATTTTGTGAATGGGCAGTGTACGGCCTGTACGGGCTCAAAACCCCAAGAATATTTAAGATGTGGGAAAGGGAAACACAAACCCTAAAGTAGGAACCCTGGTCATTTGGAGGATTTAGGGTAAAACTGCATTTTATCTCTATTGAGAGGCCTAATTGGGGCTCTAGGCTTGTAGCCTTTTCAAACCCTAGGAATGCATTTTGTGAAAGCGATGGTTAGTTGGAAACTTGTGATTGCATAACAACCCTAGATAGGCTATTTTGAAGCTGATACAACACCTTCACACCCCTGCAACAATCTAGCAGAAGGTTGAGGATATTTGGCCTTTAAGGAAGAGTAAGGGCCAATGGAGAATATGTGGCGAAGCACCAAGGTTGACTTGGTACAAGGAAAGCATGTTGATAGTGGGGTTGGTCAGTAGGAGTAGTGGCACCCAAACCTGAGGTAGGACCACTAGGACAAGGTGGAGGAGACACCTAGGAGTTCTTGGGAGCAAGGACTCAGAGCATGGGGCAGTGAGTGCCTCATCCATCCCTAACCTATTAGATTGGTATCAGAGCCAGCAAAAGATTTGGGAAAGAGTAATAAATGTCAAAGGTTGAGTCAAGTGATACTACCATCATGGTGACAAATGCACAGTTGGTCAAGATGGTTGAAGAGCAGGAAGAAGATAATAGGAAATTGAGGGAAAGGATAGCCCAGCTTGAAGAAGCACTGAGGAGTGCACAGTTTGAGGGAAGAATACCAAAGGAAGAAGAGGTTGCAGAGGAAGACAACCTAACCCTATTTTGAAGGAGGAGCCTTTCTTGAAGGCATTGAAAGCTTTGAGTGGGAAAGCACTTGAAGGCATACCACTTTTTAGTGGAAGGATGGAAGCTGATCTAGTTATGGATTGGATAGAAGGTATGAAGAACCATTTTGAGTGTGATGGAATAACTGAAGCATAGAAGGTGAAGGTTGCTAAATCAAGATTGAGAGGATCAGCTTTGACATGGTGGAATTTTATTCAGACAAAGAGGGAAAAAGAAGGTAAGCAACCTATTTCAACTTGGAAAAGAATGGTTGCCAAAGTGAGAGAGGCATACATGCCTGATGACTATGAGATTCAGTTACACAAGAAGAGGCAAAGCTTAAGGCAAAGAGACCAAGATGTAAACACTTATACTGAAGAGTTTCAAAAACTTTGCATGAGATCTAATGTGACATAGGATGAGAGTCTCAAGGTAGCTAGATACCTTAATGGTTTGAAATGGAACATCCAAGAGGAGATGGCTCTTTTGAGTCCTAAAATAGTACATCAATGTTACCAATTGGCTATCAAGATTGAGGAAAGGAACAAGAGGAAGCAAGATCAAACTTCTAAGGGTAGAGGTAAAGGCAGGGATCAAAGAGATCAAAGAGGACAGCGTGGTGGCTACCAAGGTAGAGGAAATGATCAAAGAAACCAAGGTGAGTCTAAACTCATAGAGCATGGAGGTGAGACATCTTCTAGAGGAGGATATAACAGGGGTACAGGACCTCAAGAAGGTTCAAATAGAGGGAGAGGAGCAGGTAGGAGCAATTCTTATTTTGCAAACATGAAGTGTTATTATTGTAGTCAAATAGGTCATCCTGCTTATAGGTGCCCGGAGAAAGCATCTTCATCAAGCAATGAAAAGAGAGTGGCTTATGCACAAGAGGACACCATGAGTCCTAAGGCATCTAAGATTAGTCATATAGAATCTGAGGTAGGAGATAATTTGATGTTTAACAGAGTTCTGATCAGACAGCCAGTCAAGGAGGAACCTAAACAGAGGAGAGCTCTATTTAGAGTGAGGTGCAAGATACTTGGTAAAGTATGCAAAGTCATAGTGGATTCAGGTTCAATAGACAACATAATCTCAGAGGAGGCAGTAATGAAACTGAAATTAGAGAAGTCACCTCATACTAACCCCTACAAGGTCACTTGGCTAAACAAAGGACAGGGTGTTTTGGTGAATGAGCAAGTAACGGTGGAATTTTCTATTGGTGGATATAAAGATAAGTTGGTTTGTGATGTTTTACCCATGGATGCATGCCATCTACTACTGGGTAGACCATGGCAGTATGACAGAAGTGTTATGTATGATGGGAAGGAGAATACCATTTCATTCAAAAAGGATGGAAGGACCTTCAAGCTGCAGTCACTGTCAGAAGAAGATGAAGGACATTCAAAGACACCAAACATCATGTTGAATAGTGGTAAGGAGTTTCTTAACAACCTACACCAAGGGGATGAAGGATATGTGATCATGATGCAATCAAAAGAAGAGGACAAGGCTGAAAAGACAGTCTTACCAGAAGCAATCCAAAAGTTACTTGATAAGTACAAGAGTATAGTTAGTGATGGTACACCTACAACTCTACCACCAAAGAGAGCCATAAGTCATCAAATTGACTTCATACCTGGAGCCTCATTACCTAACAAAGCAACATACAAACTCACACCAGATCAGAATTTAGAGGTAGCTAGGAAAGTACAAGAATTATTGGATCAAGGATTGATTCAAAAGAGCATTAGCCCATGTGCAGTACCAGTGGTTTTAGCAACCAAGAAGGGAGGTAAGTGGAGGTTATGTACTGATTCTAGAGAAATAAATAGGATCACCATTAGGTATAGGTTTCCTATTCCTAGAATTGAAGACTTGATGGATTGTCTTGGAGGTGCTCAGTTCTTCACAAAGTTGGATCTCAAGAGTGGATACCATCATATCAGAATTAAGGATGGTGATGAGTGGAAGACAGCATTTAAGACAAATTATGGGTTATATGAGTGGAGAGTGATGCCATTTGGTCTCTCCAATTCCCCTAGTACATTCATGAGGCTCATGAATGAAGTGTTAAAGTACTTTACAGGGATATTTGTGGTAGTGTACCTTGATGACATCCTCATATATAGCAAGACAGCAGAAGAGCATTTGAAGCATGTGGAGAAAGTTCTTAGAAGGTTGCAAGAGGAGAAATTGGCAATCAATCTAGAGAAATGTGAGTTCTTTAAGCAAGAGCTTGTCTACTTGGGTTTTGTAGTGTCCAAAGGATCATTGAAGATGGATCCAAGCAAGGTGGAAGCCATCCTAAACTAGCCTACACCAACCACAGGGACTGAGGTAAGAAGTTTCCATGGATTAGCTCAATTTTATAGGAAATTCATAAGGAATTTTAGTGGTATTTGTGCATCAATCTTAGATACAATCAAGGGAGGTATAAAAACTAAGTTTGTGTGGAATCAAGAGGCTGAGAAAGGGTTTGAGAGATTGAAGCAAGAGGTGGCAACTCATCCTATTCTCTTATTACCTATTTTTGACAAGTTGTTCACTGTTGAATGTGATGCTAGTGGAGTGGCAGTAGGAGGTGTGCTTAGTCAAGAGGGCAGACCTATAGCCTTCTTTAGTGAGAAGCTCAATGAAGCTAAGAAAAATTATTCAACCTATGACTTGGAACTTTATGCTTTGGTTCAGTCACTTAGGAAATGGAGGCATTACCTTCTACCCAAGGAGTTTGTGGTTTTTACTGACAATCAGGCACTTAGTTTTACCAACACTCAAGAGAAGTTGACTAATAGGCATTTGAAATGGATGGAATACATCCAAGCTTTTACTTTTACCATCAAGCATAAGAAAGGGAAAATGAACAAGGTGGCAGATGCATTAAGCAGAAGGTTGTTGACAGTGCAAGAGATACAGCTTAAGAGCATTGGCATCGAGAGTTTCAAGGATCTATATGGGGAAGATGAAGACTTTTCAGAGGCCTATAAGGTATGTTCTAACTTTGAGAATGATTTCCATAGTCAATACTCAGAGTATACTTTGCAAAGTGGGTTTTTGTTTAAGGGAAATCGGTTATGTGTTCCAAGAGGGTCAATGAGGGAAAATTTGATTCAGGAAAAGCATAATGGCATTCTTAGTGGCATTTTGGCATAAATAAGACCTTAGAGCTAGTACAAAGATTATATTATTGGCCTAAGTTGGCAAGAGATGTTAGAAGGTATGTGGAACAATGTGTTGTGTGTATGAAAGCTAAGGGAGGAGCTAGCAATGCTAGTTTATATCAACCCCTACCCATTCCTAACAAACCATGGGAGTGTGTGAGCATGGATTTTGTGGTAGGCCTTCCCAAGACCAAGACTGGTTTTGACAGTGTTTATGTTGTGGTAGACAGATTTAGCAAGATGAGTCATTTTAATCCCTGCAAAACTACTCATGATGCTAGCTACATAGCTCACCTTTTCTTTAAGGAGGTTGTGAGGATCCATGGCTTGCCTCTAAGCATTGTTTCTGATAGGGATGTGAAGTTCATGAGTCATTTTTGGAAGACTCTATGGAGCAGATTGGGTACCAACCTATCTTTTGGATCAGCTTACCATCCTCAGACCGATGGTCAAACAGAGGTGGTTAACAGGGTGCTAGGTAATCTTCTGAGGTGCTTAACTAAAGAATATGGACAGACATGGGATATGGTGATTTCTCAAGTTGAGTATGCTTACAATGATAGTGTGAACAGAACCACAGGGAGGAGTCCATTTGAAGTTGTGTATGGGATGCACCCAAGAGGCATATGTGAGCTCAGAGATCTTGGATCTATGGAGAATAGGAGTGGACATGCAGAAGACTTCAGTCAAACTATGAAGGAGATCCAAGAGCAGGTCAAGAAGACAGTCATAGAGGCTACACAAAAGTTGAAGGAAAAGGCAGATATGTCAAGGAAAGATGTGCAATTTCAAGTAGGGGACTATGTTATGGTCCACCTTAACAAATCAAGGTTGCAGAAGGGAATTTCAACCAAGTTGCAGATTAAAAGAGTGTGTCCATGCAAGATATTGGCCAAATATGGGCAGAATGCATACAAGGTGGAGTTACCCACTGATCTAGGAATCTCACCAGTGTTCAATGTTGCTAATTTGATCAAGTATAAGGGGACAGTCAAGAATTTGGATCAGGACAGTCAAGAGATCTTCAAGGACATTAGTAATGTACCCCTACCTAATCAATAGAAGCCTCGGGTAGAGCAGATCTTGGAGTCAAGAGTGCAAAAGTCTACGAGGAACAAGGTGTACATGGAGCACCTTATCAAGTGGAAGAACAAGCCTGAATCAGAAGCTACATGGGTACAAGAAGATCAGTTTAAGAAGCTTGGAATTGAACTGTCATTGATCTCTCCTTCCAATCCTTATTGTTTGAGCTAAGAGGGGAAGAATGGTGCAGGAGCACCTAAGGAACACACAAGCAGTTTCTTAGGTAAAGAAGAAACCTAGAGGGTTAATTTTTGTTTTGTTGTCATAAGGTAATGTAGACCATTTTTTTTTGAGCTTAGAGGTATTTTTGATCTTTGGGAAAGAGGTTGTCATGTGTTCAAGAAGTTTAGGGGCTCATTTTGCTGAATGGTAAAAAGTTGCCAAAGATTTGAAAACACAGTGGGTTTTATAATTTTTGTTTTAGGTCATCTAAAGGCTCGACCCAAGAAGCTCAAATGTTTTTGGAGACTATTTAATGGGTGACTCAACCTTGGAGCATGGTTGAAAGTTTTAGTGTTTTTGAGAAATCTTGTAAAATTGATGGAAACAGTGTTTTTCTAAGGCAGTTTTCTGATTTTTGCATCCAAACTGTGCTTTGATGGAGTAAACTTACTGTTATTTTGTTTTTAGGATGTAGTGTGAGTATTGTGAAAGCTTTTTGTTCCATCCATTTGTTTTTGTAAATCGTTTTCACCTTTTATTTGTAGATAGTTTGTTTTCTATCTTTTTCTGGCCTGAAACAGGCAGTTTTGAGAGAATGGAGTCCTAGAGCACTTTCCCACAATAAAAATTGTACAACCCTTTGTGAATAATGACTAGGCTCCCTTAGTGTAAATATTATAGCTTGTAGGGCTTGTGGGAGTTTAGGAGATGCTAGCAAAGTCATGCCCTAGGAAAGCCAGGCAGGGTCCGGCTAGGGAAGACAGTTAGAAAAAGACTCTTATCCTGCAGGGGAATTAAGATATTGAAGGAATTCCTTTTTGTGAATTTTTTTGAGGGTCTTGGCAAGGCCTGGTGATCAGGGGGAGGCTTTATCTAATTCTTTGGTGGGAGAAACTTTTGATAGTCTGAAAATAGCTTTCAAAAGCTCACAAACCCTACTTTTTTGGCCTATTTTGTGAATGGGCAGTGTACGGCCTGTACGGGCTCAAAACCCCAAGAATCTTTAAGGTGTGGGAAACGGAAACACAAACCCCAAAGTAGGAACCTTGGTTGTTTGGAGGATTTAGGGTAAAACTGCATTTTATCTTTGTTGAGAGGCCTAATTGGGGCTCTAGGCTTGTTTCAAACCCTAGGAATGCATTTTGTGAAAGCGATGGTTAGTTGGAAACTTGTGATTGCATAAGGACCCTAGATAGGATATTTTGAAGCTGTTACAACACCTTCACACCCCTGCAAGAATCTAGCAGAAGGTTGAGGATATTTGGCCTTTAAGGAAGAGTAAGGACCAATGGAGAATATGTGGCGAAGCACCAAGGTTGACTTGGTAGAAGGAAAGTATGTTGATAGTGGGGTTGGTCAGTAGGAGTAGTGGCACCCAAACCTGAGGTAGGGCCACTAGGACAAGGTGGAGGAGACACCTAGGAGTTCTTGGGAGCAAGGACTCAGAGCATGGGGCAGTGAGTGCCTCATCCAACCCTAACCTATCACATAGGCACCAACAAATATGGGGTGGAATTATTTGCCAAAGTTGCCTAATAAGAGGGTGGTTAGAGGGGCACCTCCAATTGATAACAAATTGTTGAATATCCCTGTAGAACACCCATTGGATGTTGAACTTCTGAAGGACATTTTTCCAAACTTGGGAAGAAAATTTACAATGGATGAAAAGATGTGAGATAGTCTCCTCATCCAGTTTACAAAGGGTGCACCTGTTGGGGAATTGAAAACCCCTTTTAACAAGGTTATCTATCATTAAAAAAATTCTATGAATAGAAGCCCACCAAAAGAAATTGATTTTGGGGATGAGCTGAGAGTTCCAATCCTTCTTCCAACAATTCTCAGCACCTTCAAATTTTAACAGCATATGGTAATCAGACTTGACCAAGAAGACCCCTGAGTGATTTTTCATCCAAAAATCCCTGTCCTCCTTTGGAAAAGCTTCGTGGTCTTATGGACTACACTGACATTATGAGTGATCTATCAAACTTCATTAGCAAGTCTAGGTTGTTCGATTTCGAGTTGTAGGGTAACCCTTTCACTTGGTCTAAAAATCAGAAAGGTAACCACCTTATTTAGGTTCATCTGGATAGGGTGTTGGTCTCAGTGGTTTGGTGTTGGAAACACAAGGGCAGACAACTGAGAGAGGGGGTGAATCAGTTGTCATAGAATTTCAAACTTATTAAGCTTATTAATCCTTATTCTCAAATCTGATCAATATTAATGAAAGCATGAATCAACAACACATTAGAAGCACACATAACACCAAGATTTTTTTTACGCGGAAACCCTATTAGGGGAAAAACCATAGTGGAGGTCAGTCCACAAGATTATACCCTATTAAAAGTATAATGAAAATTAAATATGGGGAATGCACATTCATTTAGGCACACTACCTAGAGCTCACTACTCAATTACAACAAGGCTAATCACCTAAAGGAAGACACACTTTCTTACAAAAAGAATTGTATTATATCTGTAGGGATTTGAACTGATAAAATAGCATATGCTAATGCCTGATTACAATTCTGGTTAAGCACATGAACAATTCTTCACTCTTCTACACACTTCTTCACACTATGCTCTTCCTTTGAATGATATTCACACATACACACACAAAAGCACACTCTAGAATACACTCGCACTCCAATTCGAACAAAAAATTGCTGTTATATATCCACAACAAGAAATTTTATCCCTTCATGTCTACTTCAACAAAATCACAAAATGAATATAAACTGTCAGCCCAAAACATTTAAGATTACTAATGTGAATCAACAAAGGTCGGCCATAGCTTAGTGAGGACCCAAATTAACATCTACAACATGAAGACACCTCAATTAATTACTCCTCGAAGATCCACAACATGCTACAAACACCATGTGAACCAAGAACAAGAAAAACATGAACACGCAAGAGAAAATCGCCAACCATGAGCACAACGATCAATGCAGACATGCAACAAAGATAGAGCATGATCTAGAAACATCCATAAGCATCACGAATCACAAGAGAAGCATCCACAACAACTGGACTAACTGAAATAGCATCATCTTCCATCAGGAACACCAATTGAAGAAACAGAAAAAATGTCAGAATGAAAATCTTCATAACTCAATCAAATCTTCATGTGAATCTCTAAAACTCGACATGGGTAAACTAGATATACTCAGAAACAAACCCTTTAGTCCAAAACCTATGATCATCAATGTACAAAACTTACTAACATACTGAACTTCACTTCACCACTAACAACCTGTAACTCATTTATTACAATTTTCTCAATATCCTCGACATATACAGCTTCAAATGCACTAATGCTAATAGTGTTGACATCAATGACAACCACATATCAACAATCATCTCCTGCTTTAGCATTGATGGAAACACATGTTGTGAAAAACACCATCAATGTAACTAACTCTTGACACTTACTCCCCCTTAGGATCTGACTCATTTTCTCCTCAACACTTTCACATGATCTTTTCCCACAAGGCTCTTCTCCCCAAATAATCACCAATTTTTCACATGACTCTTCTCCATCAATGACAAAGATCTCTAGACTCACATATATGAACATCTAAACATCTGACTACTCCGCCTGAGTAGCAGCCACCACAACATCAATCTAAAACAAGATATGACTATGAAATGCACATATTGATGCAATGCAATGCATCCTTAGTTCTGATTAGGATGGGTAATCGCCCCTAACTTAGAGGAGCATTGACCATCTGCCAACAAACTCCCCCTCAATGTTACCCAAGGGGATTCGAACCAGGAACCTTTGGCTCTGATACCACTTCACCTTGCTCATTTAGTTTATTTCTAAAGACCCATTTGGTTCCAATGACATTCTTATCCTTAGGTCTAGGAACAAGAATCCATGTATCATTATTTTCAATATGTTTTAACTCTTCTTTCATTGCTTCAACCCAATGCTCATCTTTACATTCTCCATTCACACTAGTAGGCTTAGTTTTTGAAATCAAGCAATATTCTTCTGTAATTTTTCTCCTAGTTTGGACACCTTTGTTCCTATCACCTATAATCTAATCTTTTGAATGACTCAATCTTAGATACCTCAGAGTCTTAGAACGTTCTTGAATTTCAGGCTCTTCTAATCTCTCTTTTGCGGTTCCACTAGTTTCTCCTTCTTCATTTTCTTGATTTACCAAATTGATTTTAACTTGATTTGAAGTCTAACCTTGCTTTCCTTTGTTTGTATTGTCATCCTAATCATCATAATCATATCCATAGGTTCTGGATGGTATGCCTAAGTTTTCATCAACCTTGACATTTACACTTTCAACCATTTTCTTCAATCTCTTATTATAACACTGGTAGGCCTTGCTTTTAGTAGAATAACCCAGAAAGATACCTTCATCACTCCTAGCATCAAACTTTCCTATGTCTTCATCTCTCTTAATATAACATTTTCTTCCAAATATCTTGAAGTATTTAATAGTAGGCTTTTGACCATTCCATAGCTCAAAAGGGGTCTTACCAGTATCACCTTTGATTTGTACCTGGTTGAGTGTGTACACAATAGTACTCACAGCTTCTCTCCAATAGATATGAGGGACATTTCCTTCCATCATCATTGTTCTAGCAACATCTTCAATTGTTCTGTTCTTCTTTTCCACAACTCCATTTTGTTGAGGGGTCTGCGGTGTAGATAATTGTCTCTTTATTCCATATTCTCCACAAAAAAGAATTAAATTCACCAGAAGTGAATTCACCACCTCTATCTGATCTTAGACATTTAATCTTCAAACCTGTCTCTGTTTCAAGCATAGCTTTAAAGATCTTGAACTTTTCCAATGCTTCAAATTTCTCCCTTAAGAAAGTAACCCATACCATTCTAGAATAATCATCAATGAGTAACATGAAATACCTGTAAACTTGTATACTTTTGACCTTAGAGGGACCACATAGATTAGTATGCACAAGCTCTAACAATTAATTTGAACAATGCTTTTTACTCTGAAATGAAATTCTAGTTTTCTTTCCTAACTGACATTCCTTGCATATGGCATTAGTAGGCTTCACCAATTTAGGTAGATCTCTCACATCCTTAGTGGAACTTATCTTGACAATATTATCAAAGTTAACATGACACATTCTCCTATGCCATAACCAACTTTCATCAACTTGAGAAATCAAGCAACTTTTACTAGCAACACTCAAGTGAAAGATATTACCTTTTGTTTTTATACTTGATGCAATTTCATTTCTGGAACTCAATATTCTGCACTTTCCATCCTTGAACTGAAGATTGTATCCTTTATCAACCATCTGACCAACATTCAAAATATTATGCTTCAAACCTTCCACATCCAGAACATCATCAGTATTATACTTACCATCAAGAGAAATGCATCATCTTCCACTGATCACACCAACTGTATTATCACCAAATCTCACAACACCACCATCATACTTTTCCAAGCTTACAAACTTAATTTTGTCTCCTTTCATATGATGTGAACATCCACTATCAATCACCCATTCATCTTTCTCTTCAACTCGAGCAGCTAGGGCTTTCTCCACATTTGTACAACCAGTAGATTCAGTAGATACGGGATTATTTTCCTTGATAGCAATAAATACCCATTCATCATCACTTCTATTTCCTTTATCAGATTCATCATTTGTCACACCTTCATCAGCAACATAGTAGCACTTGTTATGTCTTGGTTTAGGAGCTCTTTCCGGACACCTTGATGCAAAATGACCTATCTTATTGCAAGAAAAACATTTAAGAGGAAATTTTCCTTCATACTTACTTTTCCTCTTAGTACTCTTTTGACAATAAGTGCTTCTAGCTCTTCCATCTCTCTTTCTTCTTCTTCAATCTGTCTAATTTCATCCTCATACTTGAATGTCTTTCTAGATGAACTCTCACTTGGATCATATCTCTGTCTATCTCTTCTGGAAGTGGTAGCCTTAAATGCAAATTCAACCTTAGGAAGGGCATCACCAAATTCTCTCAACTCAAAAGCAGTTAGCTTACCAACGTATCTCTAGTTATATTTGTTACAATTTGGAGCTCTTCAATAGCACTAGCTTTGAATTTGTAAGAATCAGGTAGGGATCTAAGCACTTTAGCAACAATCTCAAATTTGTCTAACTATTTGTCAGCACATCTAATACCACACACAAGTTCATTCACTCTTTGCATGAAAGTATTAATGTTCTCATCATCACCCATTCTCAACATTTCATATTTCCCTTTCAGACTCTGCAACTTAGCAATCTTCACATTAGTATCACCTTCATACAAGGTTTCCAACTTTTTCTAGATCTCATGAGCAGTCTTCAGATCCATAACATTTGTGATCTCATAATCAGTCAAAGCACTCAACAAAGCTTCCTTAGCCCAGATATTATACTCAGCATCTCTAATCTCAGCAGTAGTAGTAGGACCATTTTGAGGAATAACATACCTAGTACATGTAATGTTCCAGTAGGGTTCACCAATGCATCTCAAATGACACTCCATTTGAGTCTTCCACAGAGAATAATTTGTTCCATCAAATCTCGGACTATCCTTCTTGTAACTTGTCATCCCGGATCACCTTAAGTTGTTAAACTTCTTCCAAGGAACAAGCTCTGACACCAATTGTTGGCAAAACAAGGGCAGACAACTAAGGGGAGTTGAATCAGTTGTCACAGAATTTCAAACTTATTAAGCTTATTAATCCTTATTCTCAAATCTGATCAATATCAATGAAAGCATGAATCAACAACACATCAGAAGCACACATAACACAATTTTTTTTATGTGGAAACCCTATTAGGGGAAAAAACCATGGTGGAGGTTAGTCCACAAGATTATACCCTGTTAAAAGTATAATGAAAATGAAATATAGGGAATGCACATGCATTCAGGAACACTGCCTAGAGCTCATTGCTCAATTACAACAAGGCTAACCACCTAAAGGAAGACACACTATCTTACAGAAAGAATCGGATTACATCCATAGGGATTTGAATTGATAAAATAACATCTGCTAATGCTTGATTATAGTTCTGGTTAAGCACATGAACAATTCTTCACTCTTCTACACACTTCTTCACACTCTGCTCTACCTTTGAATAATATTCACACATACACACATAGAAGCACACTCTGGCATACACTCGCACTCCAATTCGAATAAACAGTTGCTCTTATATATCCGCAACAAGAAATTTCATCCCTTCATGTCGGCTTCAACAAAATAACAAAATGAATATAAATTGTTAGCCCAAAACATTTAAGATTATTAATGTGAATCAACCAAGGTCGGCAACAGCTTAGTGAGGACCCAAATTAACATCTATAGCATGAAGAAACCTCAATTAATTACTCCTTGAAGATCCACAACATGCTACAAACACCATATCAGCCGTGAACAAGAAAAAAATGAACGCACAAGAGAAAATCGCCAACCACAAGCACAACAATCAATGCAGACATGCAACAAAGATAGAGCACGATCTAGAAATGTCCACAAGCATCACAAATCACAAGAGAAGCATCCGCAACAACTGGACTAACTAAAATAGCATCATCTTTAATCAGGAACACCAACTGAAGAAATAGAAAAAATTTCAAAATGAAATTCTTCATAACTCAATCAAATCTTCACGTGGATCTCTGAAACTCAACATGGATAAACTAGATATACTCAACAACAAACCCTTTAGTCCAAAACCTCTAATCATCAACCTATAGAAATTACCTATATACTGAACTTCACTTCACCACTAACAACCTGTAACTCATTTATTACAATTTTCTCAATATCCTCGACATATACAGCTTCAAATGCACTAATGCTAATAGTGTTGACATCAATGACAACCACATATCAGCAACATGACCACAACATCCAACAGTTGGGACTTTGGGTGCAATGCTACCCTTAATGCCCTCCATAGGACTGTTTCTAACCATAGCCCAATTCTTCTCCAATGGATAAATAAGCCTTTCTTTGGCCCTCACTCCTTCAGATTTGAAATTATGTGGATGACACATCATGATTTCAGAAATTGTATTGAAAACTAGTGGAGTTATCTGATTTAGGGGTCTGCTATTTACAAAATCTCCCAAAAACTCAACCTTATCAGAAAGGAAGTTAAAGGGTGGTCTAAAGCTACCTTTGGTGACATCTTTAAGAGAAAAAAGATGATTGGGGATAAGTTTGATAGTGTTCAAAATCTTATTGCTAAGGGAAATATTCTTCAACCTTTGCACGAGGAGGATGAAAGTTGGAGGAGGAAATGGAAAGATATCTTAAGCAAGGAAGAAATATATTGGAAGTAGAGATCTAGGGTCCAATGGCTAAAGGAGGGTGACAAGAATTTATCTTTTTTTCTCAGAATGGCTTGCAGGCATAAGAAAAGGAACACCATCAAATGCATGTTGAATGAAGACAACCAAGAGGTCACAAAGGCTGATAAAATTGGTGAAATAGTTGAACACTACTTTAGAAAAATCTACTTGGACACTGGTAGTTGCCCCTCTACTGAAGTTCAAGATAGAATTTTATGTCACCTCCCTTCCACTCTCAGTGTGGAGGACAATATGTAACTCTTAGCCCCTATTTCGGAGGAAGAAGTCAAGTTGCTTGTTTTTGTTATGCGTTCCTACAAAGCCCCGAGGCCTAATGGTTTTCCCCCAGATTTCTTTTTGGAATACTTGGACATCGTCAACTATGATATAACCATGGAAATCAGAGACTTTTTCAGAATAGGTAAATTGCTAAAAAGGTTGACTAATACTTTCATAGTCTTAGTCCCTAAAATCCAAGAGCCAAAGTGTATGGCCGACTTTAGGCCTATAAGTCTATGCAACACTATTTACAATATTTTTTCTAAAGTCTTGGTCAACCAAATTAAGCCACTGTTGGACAAGATTATCAGTAGATGCCAAAATGGATTCGTTCCAGGAAGACAAATCCTTGATGTTGCTATTACGACTCGTGAAATTATCCACTCTATAGAGAAAAGTAAGAATCAAGGTATGGCTTTCAAATTAGACATTTCTAAGGCATATGATAGGGTCGGATGGATATTTTTGTACTCAATTCTTGCTAAGTTTGGTTTCAATGATAAGATTATTAGAATTGTTCAAGAATGTGTTGAGTTGGTCCATTATTCAGTCTTGGTCAATGGGATTCCTTGGGGTTTCTTTAAAGCTGGCAAAGGAATTAGGCGAGGTGATCCTCTATCACCCTATCTTTTCATTATGGTTGTTGAAGTCCTTAGTAGGAATTTTCTATTTTTGCTACACTCCAGGGAAATTCGGGGAATTAGAGCTGCCTCCACCCTTCCTCCCTCAATTCTGTAGCAATTTGTAGATGACACCTTCCTTTTTGGAAAATCTTGTGTGGTTGAAGCTAGAGAATGGAAAGGCCTCCTTCATGACTATGCTAATGCCTCTGGGCAATGTATAAATTATCAAAAAAGCAGTATTTATTTCTTTAACACAAAAGTCGATCTTCAATCAAAGATATTATCTATACTGGGTTGTCAAAGTGCTACTCTTCCAGGGACTTACCTTGGTTTACCCCTCACTGTGAAGGAGGTTACTCCTAGTTTCTAGAATAATATTTTAGAGAGAATACAAAAGAAGCTATTAGTTTGGAAGGGTAAGCTTCTTAGTAGTGTTGGTAAACTGCAATTACTCTTGGCCTCTCTCCAAGGGATCCTGGTCTACTTCCTCTCCCTCTTCAAAATATTAGGTTCCATGGCAAAAAAATTGGAAAGAATCCAAAGATCCTTCCTTTGTACTGGTGTCGAAGAGAAAAAAATATTAGCTCTTGTTAATTGGGACACTGTCTGTCATCCTAAAAGCCAAGGGGGTCTTGGGATTAGAAAGATAACTAATTTGAACAAAGCCCTCATTACCAAAATTGGTTGAAATCTTGTGATGGGGAAAGTCGAATGGTGCATTATAATGAGGGCCAAGTATCTGAACCAGGGGTGTTTTTCCAGGGCTCTGGATTTGAATGGCCTCCCCTCTGGGTCAAAAATTTGGAACAATATTCTAAAGTGTAGATCACTTATGAAGGAAGGTATTAAATGGAAAACTGGAAATGGGAGATCAATAAGATTCTAAGAAGACTATTGGATTGGGGACAGACCCCTAGTTGATAGCAATTTCAATATTCTAAGGGAGTGTGCTAAGGTCTACTTTGGTACTCATATTGTTGATTATACTACCCCTATAGCCAAATATTCTTTTTGCTATATTCATATGATTTCCTATAATTGTTATCAATGCAAAGTTGTTAAGACTATAATTTTTCAAATTTCTTACACAAGTAAAATTAAGAAGTTAGATGAAAATTAAATATTTTTGTACAATCAAAGGATATGAATCTACATGAAGTATGTAGATCATGTGTACTTTTGTCATCATGAGCTCTCCATCTTGGGGACCTATAAGAACAAAAAGGGGGTGTAGTGAGTAGCATTTACCAATTATTTGAAAATGAGCATAATCACAACTCACTAAGAAAAAATAAAAGGTAAAAAAATAGTTGGGTGAGATTTTTCCTATTACAAAAATGATAAAGCCTAACTGTGCAAGTAAATTTAAAGGGCTCCAATCAAGTGGGTAAGATATTTGACCAAGAAAAAAAGTATAGGATTTCAACGCAATGGAATAAGATTTGACTCTATAGATAACATGATAAAAGGGCTCCAACTATGTAGGAACATATTCCATCTAGATCTAGTATTGAAGTTATGACTAATAGCAACAAATGATCATATTGTCATAGTTGAATCACTATGATCATAGTTCCATGAAGAAATTTTGGTGATAATGTGTGCCCCTATAATTGGTTACATACAAATGATATAAGGAATTGGAAGGGGAAAATATATCATTATATAAAACACATAATAACTATTAATGATAACAATGTGTGAAGCACATAAAACATGAAATAAATATTGGTAGATAACATTGTGCGGTCACAAAAAGCATGTAAGAACATAAGATAAAGGTTAATGAGATGCCCCTAGGTTTTTCTTTGATGCTGAGCAAAAACCATATTAGAAAACTTTGAATCAATCAATAAGATCCACATCATTCTTAACCACCATACCAACAAAGCAACAATCTTCCATCTCACAAGCTAATAATCCATAACTTAAACAAACACAAAGACTTCTTAATCATCAACTTACTTCAAGTAACAACCTGATCAAGGTACTTCAAAATAGCCTTCTCAATACAACTCACAACCAAGGCAACATATCAACTAACCATGTCTCACTATTATCAATCCATTATTAGATCATCCAATCATGATATACATCAAATCTTTAATGGAACTAAGCCAACATCATGTTATGGTGTTACTATTCTTTCAGTTACCTTACTCTTAGCAGTCAAACACCACTTTTCACCTTGCATTATCTTTGCTCAAGACATCTAAAACAAAAGTCTTCCTTCGACATCTTGTCTAGACATAGAATCACCTGTCATAACACAAATGAAACTATACCCAAGCATCCAACAACATTTATTTCACTGTTTTTACAAATTCTCTATTTTGATCAAATATTGCCACATACCTCTAGTAGGTTAGTCTACCCTTGAATCGGGTGATTTCTTTTCAACCACAAAGCATCCTACTAAATCCATTACATATTCAGTCCCCTTTTCCAACTATAACAACATATCTTAGGACCAAATACACTTGCTTTGGTGGAAACAACAAAAGACTGGACTGTTACACATTCTTAGCCTCTAAATAGGGCAGATTTACAAAGCAACTACCATCCACTCTATTCCTAATCACTAAATGACTTCAAAAAGTCTTGGAGAATGTCTCAAAACTCGGGAATAACTCGCTTTTGAGGGAAAAAGGGCTCCACAAAGCGTAGCATAATAAAAACCCTTGTTTGTAGGAGGAACAATACAAAACAATGAGGGTTTCTTCAAGAACACATTTGCAAACCTCCAGACCCCCGGCCACCACTTGGAACATGGTTGTTTATGTCTACCAGGGCCTTTGGAACCAACTTCAAGCCCATGCACTTGTTATTTCTCCACTGCCATGCTGGAAACTATTCATTTTGACTGAAAAACTCAAAATTTTCTCCTTTAACACAGCAAATCTCCACCTCCTTGCCTACCCCTGCACAACACACATCTACACAACAAAATTTACAAAAGAAAACATCCTACTCATCCCATCCCACCTTTCTACTGGGTTTCCATCGGTGGGATGGGCCTTAACCTTTTAAGTGACTCTCAAAATAACTCTGAGTAATCACAGACTGAAACTCAGAATCTGAGTTCAAATTTCTTTATTACTAAATTTGCTACTCCTACACCCTTCAAGAATGAAAGAAGACTCTTTGATTGACAAGAACCAAGGTTTGAAATGCCTGAATCAACTATACAACTGAAACAAGAAGAGAAAAAACTTTCCAAAGTAACTGAACAGGGGTATTTTATTGATTTTTAATGAATTTGGGATATAAGATCTGCCTCTTCTCACCATATACATACTTTTATAGTTTTTTCTACATTCAAAAGGCAACTACCTATCCATCTTTCAACTAATTTCTCCACTGAGTTGTCTCTTCTTATCCCTTGATTTCTTGATTTTCTTACTTTTGTCAAGTTTAACAACTTTTTAACAATATGACACTAATGCAAGTTTTATATTTTTTTCCTATTTTAACCACTTTAGACCTATTACAGGGATTAAATACATCCAAATTAATCATTACATAGCCTTGATACATGATTTTGAACTTAATCGCACAAATTAGACCAATTAGTCTTTTGAAGGCCTTTACAAGATCTAGGTGCTCCTGCACCATTCTTGAATGTTAGTACAAACAACAATTGAGAAAAGATTAATCATGTAAGCATAGTAACAAGGATATGTATTTGTGAAATTTTTCACAAAGAAATCTCTTAAACCCAAACCATACCCATAAAAAGAGAGATAAGTAATATAGAACTATCAAGACTAGCAAGTTATTAGATGTTATAAAAATGGATTAAGAAGCTCCCACCTTTATCAATAGTCTTGTGCACCAAAAAGCTTCTTCAATGCATCTTACTGAAAAATTATGAATCTATGATTCTTGTAAAGTGCTATAAGATGTGGTTTTTGAATTGTGTTGCATTCTCCAATTGTAATCACACTTTGGATCAAAGGGTGGTGTAGTTGACATAATGATGCAAATATGGTCACTTGGTATTTGTTGTACTTAGTGTGAGAACATTGACACATGACTTGTTTGGATGATCATGTTAGACAAATCTCCTTGACATCTTGAATCTTTGAGCCAAATTGCATTAAATGATCTACAAGCTTGTTAGTAGGTAGGTCTTTTACTCATTGAGCAAGGTCTATAACTAGGGAGGCTATCAGAAGCTCTTTTTGACAAATACTAGAGTTGTTGCCTAGCTCAAGTGGTACATCATGATATAAGGTATGAAGCATTGAAATGTGGGTGCTAACCAAACCTATCTATTGGAAATTCATAAGATGAAGTGCACATTTATGTAGTTTAATCTCTTCGATGTGTGGTTGTTTAAAAGTTGTTCATTTGGGGAAGAGAGTGGAAAATTCCATTGTAAACAATCCTTAGTGTTGTAATCATTTCTTGGTGAAAAAGAAATAGATGGCTATTTTAGATTATTAGTTGCTTGTTCAATGCCAATTTGCAAGAAGGTTTGGATCTCTTCCATCTCTCTTGTATGATGGAGGACAACCACCAATGAAGTCTTTCTCTAGTTGCTGATAGAAAAAGTTGACTTCTTTGACACTTGTAGATGATGATTCAAGGTTTGGGGCAAATGCATTTGAAGAACTATGTTGTGTAGAACATCTAAAATACAAAAAATTTAAATATGTTTATATACCCATTGACTCATACCAACATTACAACTACATGAATCATATAGTCAGATTTCATGGCAATCAAGTCAGGGTCATATTTATTAAGCGTCATTGAAAGAGTGTATAAAGATAAATATATTTGTGCACCCATTGGTTTATAATAGCATTACAACTACGTGATTTATTTAGCATAGTTTAGTACTAGATAAAAATGGTGATATAATTATTTAGACTCAAACAATAAGATGAATATGTATGTATGTATGTATGTATGTATGTATGTATGTGTCTGTGTGTCTGTGTGTGTATATGTGTATATATGTATGTGTGTGTATGTATGTGTATATGTATGTGGGTGGGTGTGTGTTTGTATGTATGTGTATGTGTGTGTGTATGTATGTATGTATGTATGTATGTATGTATGTATGTATGTATGTATGTATGTATGTGTGTGTGTATGTGTGTGTACGCGCGTGCGCGCGAGCTCGCATGTGTGTGTGTGTATACCTATTGATTCATGACAATATTACAAAAATGATTGAATCATCCTGACAAGCTTAGTTATGGAAAAAATCGTACCTTAGCCATTCAACCCTACATAGTAAGATAACTTGAAAATGGATAAATAGATTAGTATACCCACTAGTTCATTTTAGTATTACAACTCAACAAAGATAAGTAAATAGCTCATAACTAGGGGAAAATGAGAGAAGTTCTCTTGATAAGTTGGGCTTATCTCACACACTATGCTTTTTATACCTACCAATTGTATTTTCTTGAAAGTTTCTAAAGCCTTTTCAACAAACTCCTTTTGTGCATATCCTAGAGTTGTAGCGACCTTCCATGAGATCACATTTCTTTGAGGCATATGATCAAACAATTCACATGCCCTAACTATGCTTTGACATTTTGCATACATGTCTACCAAGGCATTTGATCAAACAATTCATGTGCCTTGTCTATGCTTCAACACTTTGCATGCATCTCTACCAAGGCATTCGATCAAATAGTTTGTATGCCTTGTCTATCCATGCCCTATTTGAAACCTCCCATTTTGTCACACGCTAGGAGTATGTCGGCAATGTGAATTGGGTGGTGGTTAACTAATATGGGAAAGGGAACTGTGATAGTTAACGGCTATAGGAACAAAAACTAGGAAAAGTGTTAGGTTAAGGGGGGTCCCACATGGACCACCGCCCAAATAGATTAAATATATTTCCCCAAAGATACATATAACAACTTCCAAGGAAAATATTAATCTACCTAAAGTGTGGCATCCCACTACTTTACAAAATATTATTTTTTTTTGGAAGGCATACACCACCTTTTCAAGCAACTTGGAGATGCATTCTCATGGTAGCTCCTATGTAAATGTCAAAGTGGAATCAAAATACACTAGTGTAAATGTCATGGGTGCAAGTTTCCAATAGCTATCATGGTGTAGAGGCCATGGTTGAGTCTCCAATAGTGTGTTGGTTACTACCCTTGTGCTTGTGGGTGCTTTTGTGAAGGGATGACTAGGAATAGAAAATGAACATAACTAAAGCAAATCACCACTATAAATTGAGAAGGGCAAGAAAGATCTATTTGGTTGGATAAGTGAGAAACATTACATTCAACAGGGTGGGGATTTACTTTAGAGAAACACCTTCCTAAAGTTGTTTAACACTTCTTGAGGCACCAATAGGTTAGGTAATGAATCTCCAAACTAAAAAAAACACTTCTAGACCTCCTTTTGTTGTTGATTTTGGTCTCGATGCTACAAGAGCTCTTTCTTTTGTATATGGTAGATATGGGACTAGGTAAATGTGAGCAAGAGGCTATGGTCCTCAAACTGGAAGGGATACTACCAATGTTGGCGATGATGTTGCTAGTGTAGGTGGTGTTGCTTAATTTGAATAAGGAGGAATGGAAGAGTATCAATTGCTTCAATTGACTATAGAATGTGTATAGTTGTTAGACCTATTGAAAAAGGTATGAAGACAAAGAAATAGGTATAGTGTGGACATATCATCTCTAAGGACTTGGGGTCTCGGACGAATGTGTGAGAAATGGGCAATCTCTCCACATTCTCAAAATTGTCATGATGACTTTTTGGTATCACCATCCAATAATAAATGAATAGTAAGAAGGCCTGACCACCCCTTGAATTTTCTCCCAAGTCAATATCTCCCATAGATCTCCTGTGTCTATGGATGTGATCTATCTCCTATACAAAAAAAAAAGGAATGTACCATTTTATGGCCTTCAATCCAACTAAATGCAAGGATCTCTCGAGCAAGACAGCGAACCATGCACACATAATGATCAATTGTAGATATAATGCAATATGGGTTACTCATCCGATTGAATTATGCGCAACCCTCATCCACTAACCCTGCATAACTCCATGCACATAAAACACAAGCAGAGCTTTTAATGTCAGGATATGTTCCAGAGTGCACCATTAATTCAAAGGTTTTTGAGAGCATGCTTGCAAAATCCATTTTGTGCTTATGCTGCAATCATTGCATTCCGTGAGACCGCATTTCTTTGAGGCATTTTGTCAAACAGTTCACGTTCTTTGTTTATGCTTCCATAATTTCCATACATGTCTATCAGAGCATTTCCAACTATAATATCTGACAAAAATCCTCCTTCCATTCTGTGCGTATTCTGCAATCATGGCTTTCCATGAGACCACACTTTTCTTAGGCATTTTGTCAAACAATTCGCGTGCATTGTCTTCGCTTCCGCATTTTGCATACGTATACCAGAACAGTTGCAACTACAACATCTGACAAAAATACCTTTATGATTTGATGTATGTCCATACCCTATTCCAAAGCTCCCATTTGGCACGGGCCGGTAGGGTGTTGACAAAGGTTACAGGGTTTGGCTTTACACCTGCCAATTGCATTTCCTTGAAAGCTTCTAAAGCCTTATCGGCAAATCCATTTTGTATATTTCCTGCAATCAGGGCATTCCATGAGAACACATTTCTTTGAGGCATTCTGTTATACAGTTCACGTGCCTTGTCTATGCTTATTCTGTCAAACAGTTCGCTTGCCTTGTCCATGATTCCAGATTTCGCATACATGTCTACAAGGGCTGTTGCAATCATAACATCTGACAAAGTTCCTCTAACCTTTATCATTCGATGGATGCCTATACCCTGTTCCAAAACTCACATTTTCGCACAGAGAAGGAGAACGCTAGTAAAGTTTGCAGAGTCTGGATTTATACCTGCCAATTGCATTTGCTTGAAACTTTCTAAAGCCTTCTCCAAATCCAATTCGTGCATATCCTTCAATCATGGCATTCCATGAGACTAAATTTCTTTCAGGCATTCAGTCAAACAGTTCACGAACCTTGTTATGCTTCCGCATTTTCCATACACGTCTACCAGAGCATTTCCAACTACAAAATCTGACAAAATTCCTCTATCCTTTATCCTTTTATGGATACCATTACCTAGTTTCGAAACCCCCATTTTGTCACAGGCTGGGAGTACGCTGGCAAATGTAAGCTATTCGGGTTGAAGACCTGTTTGTCGTATATGGTGAAAAAGTGCGACAGCCTCGTCAGGACACCGTGTCTTCTGTACGCTGAATATTCCATGAGAAGCTATCTCGTTCTTTTATGTGAGCAAACACTTTAGGGGAATCTACCAAACTTCTGCAGCGGGAGAACAGTTTGAGTTCTGAGTTTGGCTTGGGTTATGAATAAGAATTGGGCAGCTGATTGTAACAGTTGACGGGATTGTTTAGGGAAAAGAAAATGTGCTTTCATAAAAAAATTAAAAAATGGTTTAAATGGTTTAAGTAGTCAAAGTTTAAAATATGTTGTTTAAGTTTAAAGATTTTTTATAGGTTTGATTATCTAATCATCTTAACACATGCTTGTTAATCTCATGATATGTCATCAAGTCAGATTCAAATTCAATGACTCAACATATATGCGATTCAATCGCAACCAGTGGTCTAACAGAAGTATACAACTATCATACTGACACCATGTGACACATTGCAAACCCCGATACAGTTGTCATATTGACATTGTGTGACACGTTGCAACACCAATGTCCAACATCTATCAAGTTATGAATCTAGCTCAACTTAATTTCAATAAACCCCATCAATGCACACCTTTATTGCGCTGTATTTTGGAACCAATAATTTGGAAAACCGTTTGGAACTCATTAAGACATATTGGATCCTTGGCAAGTTGGCTGTGAGACATCAAAATTCTACAAATCCCCTTACAATACAAGATGGAGGGATTCATCTTACAAAAGGAGGACCAGTTTTTACACAAACAATACATTTTTTATTTTTCACATTCCAAATCATCTATATGAACATACACAAAATCACCACATTAACAAGATCTAACTAAATAATTGTAAGTCATTTTTTGTTGATTTATTCTTTTAGAGGAGTAGTTTATAATAATTTACTTTGCAACAAAATTATATATATATATTTTTAATAGTTTATTTTTTAGAAATATAAATGCTATTTTTTCAATTAGAATGATTTTTATACAATAGCAAGTCTCTAAATGTTGTTTTTCATTAAGAACAAACACACAACCTCAGATTTATAAGTTTCAATCTACATTATTTTCTAAGGATTTGTCATAATCCTTAGTTTTACCGCTTTTTTACACGAGACCATATATATAGTCACGAAAATGATCTTGCACTTGCATGAATGACCCCTTTACTTTTAAAATTAAAATTCTATTTTTGGGCCAACATGACCTATCCTTATGATTGTTATGTGTCAACTCAATATGAGAAAGTGTTCCATTATGACTCTTAGTGTTTTATATTGAAGGTGGAGCCCTATCATCTTACATTATTAAGACATATTTAGATTCCTTCCACCCTAGAGCTATCATTTACTCCTTGCATATGTATTATTAGGAGTATCTAAGGCATTTTGCATGTTTGAGAGTACTATCATTGATCATTCATTTAGTTGTTGATTTAGTATCTTTACATAGTTTTAACACAAGGGAAACAATTATCCTTACTACATGCAAATCAAGAAGTACAAGCAACAACTTTTATGTAGAAACAAATTGAGAACATCAAAGCAAATTAAATTTGGCATTATTAAAATTAGTAGAGATTGAATCTATAAGTACAAATCAAATCCATACTTGCAAAATTAAATTCACAACCACATAAATGATCCAAAGTGATAGACAAATCATTTATTATTTTCAACAATATTCATTTATTTCAATACATTTAATTTATTTGAGCCCTTACACACTCAATAGAGTTTCATGGCTTTTAGAGCAATCATAATCTAGTATACATTTAGAAAAAAACTGAAAACCAATAATTATATACAACATTTGGGTTAGCCAAAATAACAAAAAAGCCTGCAATTGATTAAAAATCTAACCAACGCCCATTTCTTAAATGATATTCCTGCACTGCTGTTTAACACTTTCAGTGCTGCCACCCTGCAATCCATTTGAATAATATAGAGTTGTCCTTCTATGGGACCCGTCATTTATTCTCAGCGAACATAGATATCTATATTTCCCTTGCTGCCTGCTTGTCAGTGACTCAGTAGAAGGAGGACCATAAACAGTTAGTGTAAGGCTACTGGTGGCGGTGTGCAGTTTATATGATATCTTGTAAGGCAACTGCCCCACCCAACAACTCATAGAATATTATTACATCGACCCAGCAGAGGAATCAAATCAAACCATTTTTGTATGTATATATAAAGCTTCCACCTCATCTTTCTGGTCCAGGCAATCAAGGTCTGAGTGATTGTACATATAGTGTATAGGGCACCATCTGAATAACAGGTCCCCTCACTGTTGGGTCAGTGGGCCCGAACTGTTTGGGATGAATCTTCAGCATCCCTAACACCATAAATTTGGCTCACTTTAGTATTGACAAACAAATTCGTACCCACATTGGAATTATTCAATTTAAATTCTCAATAGATGTTGCCAATTTAAACGTAAGTATTGTCTGGTATTTTGTCTTGAAGAATAAAGTATGGATGTGGACTCATTGGTTTTTGTTTAAAAAGAGAATGAAAATGAGATCTTGTTTGATTAATTGCTAGAGAGAACCAAATTGTACAAATAAAAGTTCGATTCTTAATTAATAAAGAAACGAAGAATCACAAAAATGTCCACAGTTTGCTTAGGTAAACACTAATCCATGGTGTGCAGGATGGTGTAGATTCATTGGAACATTGTTGTTGGCGTACACGTAATAAACCATAGTTGGCCCTGGGCCAGCACCAGAGACACTTTCCCATAGAAATTGCACCAATGCACTCCAAGGACAAACTTGGATGTGTTTGCCTTAATTTCAATGCACCCCATAGAAAATCATCAAAAACTGAAACTCTTTTAAGGAAAACTTCAAAACATGTAGTTCATTTAAAATGCTTTCCAATTACATTACAGTCGAAGTACATAGCCCATGTTGATGCTGACGTGTTATGTGCTCTTGACATGATCATGCAATGTGTTTTCTTGATAATTCTTAAATTATCAAATGATCTAGGGTTTTGCTTTCTATAAAAATAATGAAATTTTTAATAGTTTGTGGTTAAATTAGTGGGTAGTATCTATTTGAGATTAACTCAGTTTCAATCTAAAATTAAATATTATTTTTACGATTTGGGGATCAAATCTGCACATTTGAGTTTATGGAGACCAAATTGAGATCCTTGGTAATGTGGAGTCAAGGTCAATATAATCTTGTATATAATGTCAACTTTCACATAGAAATACATCAATAGTGAGGATATCCTCCATGCATTGTTGTCAACTAGAAATATCAATAAAGCAAAATATTCAACCTCCAAGACATTGTTCTACCACTAGCAAATGACTAATCATACAATGTTTTCTTGTTCTCTAGATTTATGAAATAGAAATGAGAACATATACAGTAAACAAGATGCCATGAAATTCATATACATTATAACAAAAGGCCTTATAGTTGGAGAAACCCTAAAACATGGAGAAAGAATTAGTAAGAGGGACTAAAACTCCTCATGCCACTATTTCTTAGGCTTTTAAATGTGGTACAATGCCTCAAGGATTACATAGAGCTCAACAATTATCTAAACCAACTCCAAGGAATTGCACTTAGTCTTAACAACTCTAAAACCCTACTCTTCTACAATGATGGAATAATGAAGCAAAAAAGGCTACAATGAAGTTTTTTTTCAAACTTTCCAATGTTCAAACAAGACCCACATTAACAAGAAGCCTATGGCTCTTCCATAATATCTTGTGCACCAAGAGTGGATGATCACATGCCAAATTGGAAATCCAAACAACAATAAAAAAAACCCATCATTTTCTACAATCTACCTATGTTTTAAGTGAAATGGTGAAAAAATGGATACTCTAGGATTTTACTCTAGGGTTTAGGCACCTTTCCTTATTTCATTTAGAGGGGTTTGTGGTAGCGGGGGTTTGATGAATTTGGACAAGGTATAAGACTGACTTACAACCTTAAAGGTGAGTCAACTTTCCCTTGACCAAATCTGGAATGAAATTGGAAATGAAATGCAATGAAATGACTAGGCTAATGATGCAATTAACTGTTCTAATGCAAAAATAGCATATCCAAAAAGTCGCAAAGAAATTCAAACTTAAAAAATAGACTGAGCAAAGTATTGCACTTGCAATATGAATTTGAAGCTAATTTTTGAGGACTTAGTCTCCCTAGGTGACTATGTCCTAATAGGGGAATTCCGAATCTAATTTCGCAATCCTTTGATGCTAGATTTGAGCCTTCTTTTTCCACTTGTCGCATTGTCATATCACTGTCAGGTATTGTTGTAGTTGAATTTTCGTTTGTTTTCAAGGTGTAGGGTTTGATTGCAATAATGAACAATTGACCTTCAAACTTCTCCCAATATTCTTCATATCTAAAGCCTACACATTCAAAGAGAGAAGGAAGGTTGTGCCATTTAGGGGCTTGCCTTAGTCAAACCCCGTGTTAGTGTTTCCACTTTCACAATGGCAATGTCAATGAAAGAAATCTAAATGATGGATGAATGATGAAATGACAATGGATGTAGCTCACCACTAAAAAATGACTTCCTTGAAGGACTAAAGTCATACAAATCTTCTCAAGGCTTTGATTGTTTCTTGCTTGATTTGCTTAAAGACCTACAAGGGTTAGATCTCACAAACAATATGAAAACATAAGCACAAACAAACTCACATGTATACAGTTTGACATGATGCTTTGATCTTGAATTGTTGCAATAGATCTTCTAATGACCACTCTAGACTTGGTTGATAATGCCCTTCATAATAATTCTTGTTAATGCTAGATAATTTTCAAATGATGCAATAACTAGGTATTTATACATAACTATTCTATTTTCCTGAAAATTAAATCCCAATAGTCGATTTTAGGTGTTTGAAATTCAAATAATAAAATGTCACCTTTGACATATTCAATTTTTGAGGAAAAATAGGGGATTTAGTTGCCCTAGGTGACTAGGTCCCAACCCTATTTTGCGAGACTTAAGGTGTTAGAGGAAAAATATTAAATAAATACTTCAGTTTTCTACATGAAATTTGTTGGTAAATGTTAAAATGGGCCTTAAAATGCATAATTTAGTAAATTAGGTGTAAAATTAGGTCCATGCACTTAGGGGGAAGCAAAACATAGTGTGAAATTGTCATGGGTGACAATTTACGATGCTACATTTAGCCCCACTTTAGTGAGAACATGAACTTATGCTTAGAATCACACTAAAGTAGACAAATATGTCAAGAGGGATTAGATTGTCCAAATGTTGAAGAGATAGGATGACAATGAATCTAGGGAGAGTGCACAAGCGCCCAAGATTCAAGATCCCATGGAAAACCTACATAAACACAAAGGAACACACATGTATGTAATGCACCAAGACACCATATACAAACATACACAATGTCAACACAAAATGCACAAGGAGGGTATGAATATCACAAACTAGCAAGTTGTGTTATGCTAGGATCCACACCCAAAGGCGTTCATGAATCATGGGCTAACAAAGTCCGATATTTTCTAGGTGAATCACAAACCGAAGGAAACACAGGCTAGTGAAGTCCGCTATTCACTAGATGAGTCCCCAAGACAAAGTAGCAAAATGAGAAACACACAAGGACTAGTGAGGACCAATTTTCACTAGATGTGTACCCATGGATGTTAACCATACCAAGAATTATACTCCTTGATAATTCTGATAAGGTGTTATAAAAATTATCAAAATTCTATGCCAATGCATCACTAAGTCCAGCGTGTGTGAACAAAGAAGCAAAAATACCAATGTCAATGCATCACCAAGTCCAACACGTGTGAATAAAGTGAATCACAAATGCCAATGTATGCCCCCACCTTAAAGTAATTCTTAAACGCCATGTTGTGAGCAATTTATTTAAGGTAGAAAAATGATAAATGCAATATGACAAGGTCATGAGTGCTTTTTTGGAAAGCCCTATGCCAACGATATGTTCCCAAATGAAGCTACGTCATGATAAGGGTTGCCTCCAAATGCAATGCAAAAAATATCACAAAAGATGAACACATAATGGATCCACGGATCTGGGGTCAGTATATATCTTTTCTACCATAGTGTAAATGAGCTCGAAATTGACATCATTCCCAAAATACTCGTGGAATAACAAACACAATGGAAGAATGACACATAGAGAGAGAAAACAAACTAAATTTTGGGTCAACATTGAAGAGACCTAAATGTCTCAATGCCTTGCATCATCCCCAAAAGAAAAAAAAAGACAAAAAAGAAAGAACAAAGTTTACAACATAGAGAAGAATGGAGATACAAATAGAAGAATGGCATAACAGATTTGTTTCCTTTGTATCCTTGCGTCAATGGAGCAACAAGGGTCCTCTAAAGAAAACTCACAAACATAGAGACACACCAAGCAGCACAACACGAGGGATCACATCAAATGCAAGAAAACATAAATAACACATAAGGAAAACACACAAGAGTACCACACCTGCGAGCCAACCTAAAGAAAATCGTCTACATCCCAATCTTGCTCATCATATAGGAAGGGAAGACAACTAGTCAAAGGGACTACAACAAGTGTTGTACTAGGAGCAACATGTGATGGATCATTCTCATCAGAAGGATCATCATGGTTTCCCTCATCTCAATCCATAGACTTTGAAAACAACAAAGATAGTTCTATATGCACTTGTTCATCAATTTTAACATCTTCATCCTCATCATCCAGATTTATCACCATGGGAGGTATAATGACAATGTCAGTTGTATGTTATTTTTTTGTTCTTTGTTTTGGTTGGGTCATGTAAGGTTCAATTTCATGTTTTGGTGAAAGTTGTAATTCATCTTGATTTTTTTGCATAGGTGTTTGATCATCATGTAATGTTTTATTGTTTCCTTCCAACCAACAAGCAATAGAATGGCATCTACGCCTATGCTCTTTAGCATTTCTATTTCTTCTTGGTTGATTTTCAATTTGTGAAGGTGTAAGGGCGGGTTTCTTGACCATTGGTCTCTTTTCTTCCCTTGGGGAGGAACTGAAGGGACCACCAAAGGTTGGGAAATTGTTGTCTCCTTAGGTCTATAAAAAAGAATTTCTTTTGGTGGCACAAAGGTGATATTTTGATTGTCTCTTGGTCTCTTGTACGATATAGGTGGAGGAACTCTAGCATAAATACCTTGTGAATTTGGAAGAGCATTTGCTTCAAGAATGGGTTCATCCACAACTTGTAGGGTGGGAGGAATAACCATAGCCTTATCATTCTCATGAATATTGCTAAGAGATAATTATGTTATGCATTTTGCCTTAAATTTTTTATTTGATCTAAAAAAGAAGTCTTCACGAGGTTTAATTGGTTCTAGGGATTGAGGCCAAAAATAGTCTAAGGAAAAGTTTCCACAAGAAGATAAAGGATTAACCCACTATGATGCATTGTGTATATTTGATTTTCAAATGGGAACTTTATGCACTTGTGGATAATCGACGAGAAGACATTCATGGAGCGTAGAAATGGATAGCCAAGCTTCACACAAAATTACTCCAATGTTAGGATGATGGAGAATGATACATCTAATTGTTTCAGTCCAACTTTAAGAGAAAGAGTGATCAAACCTATCATAGGGAAAGAAAAACCGTCGTGATATTTTAACCATGCTTCTGATTGTTCATAAGAAGCTTGATAAAGCTCATGCACATACAAAAATTCCTTAACGGTCACATTATCTACACATACATGATCAATGAGTATTCCTTATGTAGGTTTGTCATTGATACGTCTGACAATATAGAGAGGATCATCAGACACATGATGCATCAATATGTGTGAAAGCTATGTCGAGTAACAAAGTGGTTTGGCCCTTACGAGGTTGAACATCTATTAAAGCAGCCATGTTGTCTAGACCATCCTCATCATCATTCTTATCATCAAAAGCTTGCACAAAGTTGGATGCATGATTTGGCATTAGATTCATCAAAATTTGTAAGTTTCGATTTGGTAGGGAAATATATTTATTTCATTTGTCATTAACATCGACCAACTAGATGTGATTAGAATCGATAAGGTCTTGAACTTGATGTTTAAGAAACATGCATCATTTTGCATCATGTCCATGTGTACGATGATATTGACAAAAGGCTTTTGGGATGAAATCTGGAGATAATGGTTTTGTTCTATTCACAGGTCTAATCAGAGGTAATTGGATTGGGTTCTTGCTCAAAATTTGTAACATGATTGAGTGAATGGAATTAGGCAATTGGGTAAATTATCTATCTCTTGTCCTAAATTGATAGGGAGTTGAACTTATGGCCGCAACTTGTGGCTCAAAGTGGTTAGTTGTTTGAGGTGTGCTTATCTTGATAAAGCTCTTTTTTTTTCTTTTTGAATGGTTGACAGTTGTTTTGAGGTACATATTTGAATTTCTTAGTAGGATTCGATGAAGATGTTTCTTCATACTAACTAACCGAATTTTGAAAGTCATGAAGAGTTGTACACAAGTTTACAAAGGATGGATATCTCATCAATAAGATCTTATCCCTAATTTCAGGTTGTAAATTCCCAATGAACACTCTTTGAACATCAACATCATGAAGAGTAAGATTAATTTGTGAGTATAGTTACTGATATCATCCTATGAAGTCTAACACTTTTTCATGTTTTCCTTGTTTGCACCTCACTAAATCAGTTAATATAATTCACAGACCTATGTTTGCTTGGAAATGTTGTAGGAATGCATCAACAAGTTCATCAAATGAATGAATTGAGTTAGTCAACAATGAGAAAAACCATTCCAAGTCCATGTCTTTCAATGACCTAGGAAAGAGTTTAGATAGGATCTTATCTTCAAAGATGAAGTTAGTACACAATATCGTATAAGACGATATATGACTATTAGGATCTCCTTTACCATAATACTTTTCAAATCTAGGAATTTTGTGGTTTGTGGCATGGGCATTTTTAAAATTTCAAGTGACAATGGGCTCTTTTTCACATATTGTGATGATTTTTCATTTTGAGCTTGGTTCAGTGTGGAGATTTGTTGTTGAAGTGAAGTTATGTTTTGCAAATTTTGAATGATGACCGATTCATTGCTTGACATGTTTTGAGAATATGGTGAGCATGTTGGAATTGTGTAAGTTCTTGGTGGACTACTATGTTGCAATTTTAGAAGGGGTGATGAATACTGAGGTGTCACATGTGATGTCATGAAATTATAAGAGTGTCTACTTGAAATCCCTAAGCTTGGAGTTATCATTGGAACCTTGAGTTGTTTGGGTGTTGTCATTGATGTCAACACAATGTTGTTGGTGTTGTCATTGTTGTCAACCTACAGTATAGTTCCAGAGTTTGTTGGAAGCCTGAGTTGGTGAGGGAGATTGTTTGTGTGTATTGCGCTATGTTGTGGTGATGTCATTGATGTATGGAATGAGTAAGTGTTGTAGTTGCAGTTGGTTCACTTGGTTTCCAAGTGTTTTTGAGAAAATTTGAATAAAAGAGTGTGCATAGTGATAGAGGTGTGTTCATTGTTGTTCTCTGCATTTCTTCATGGTTGAAGACATGCTTGTGTGGTTTGGACGTGATGATCAAAGGTGTTCAAAGGTGTTATATCTAGAGTTTTAGGTTCTATATTGTGGGGAAGTAGAAGTTGTGTTTGACAGTATGTGTATCTTTAAAGAAAGTTGTTTGAGAGAAATGATATTTCTCTGCATTTCTCCTCAATGAAGGTTCTTGTCTTATGGATTTGGGAACATGCTTATATCGTTTGTAATTTCCTTCCCTTGAGGTTTTGGGTTATGAGGTGTTTCGCAAGGTTGGTTAGTAATTTGTGTTATATGGCAGTATGTTTGGTTGCATAGAATGATGGTATGCTTTGTTTCAAGTGGTTGTGGCAAAGTTGCAGAATATTCTCATGATGTTGGAATATTCCAAGATGTTGTATGGATGTTGTGGACTATTGGTATGAGGTTCGCGTGACCTGAACAAGTATGTGTGTGGTCGCTTGTAGTGTTAGTTCAAGTTTGGTTGACCTAGTGTGCTAGCGTTATTTGAGTAGGTACCTCGTGGATTATGGATGTGTTGTGTAACGTGGTGATGTGGATTTGGGTCCTAGTTAACCCTTGGTGTGGTCGTCCTTCACGAAGGTGTTTGGTTCCGACCTATTTTGGTGTTGCATGTTTTAGGTGCATACATTTCATTAAGGCTGACCTAATTGAGATTGTTTAGGTTATGGATGGTATAAATGTAAGGTGAATTATTGGAGATGTGTGTGGATTTGTATAAGGTGTGCAAAAGATGTGAATTTTATTTTAGTGTGGTGATCTGAGTGCAAGCTTAATGTCTATGACTCCAATGTTGTGAGCAGAAGGGTCTACATTTTTAGTGTGCTTGAAGTGACTGGAGGTAGTGAACCAAAGGTTGCAGATGGCATAAAGTTTTAGTGGTGGATTTATCCTATTGCCTTGAGATAGTGAATCTCTTTGTAACGGTCTTCTTCTATTCTTCTTCCTTCCAAACAGTGAGTCTTTTTGGTAGTGAGCCTTTCTTCTTTTTCTAGGCAGTGAGCCTAATTGTATTTGGTGTTGCAATTCATATATATGTGAGCTAATCCTCATTGTGTTTTTCCCTTTTTGGGTTTTCCATGTAAATTTGGTGTTCTTATGTGTTTGGATGTGTTTTCATTGTTGTTTCATATGTTTACATTATACTATTCTACTAATGCATGATAAGGGTTTAATGGTTGATAAGGGTTTGAAAAGATATTGAGGTTTGAATGTTTAAGTATACAACTAATTCACCCCCCTCTCAGTTGTCTTGTACATCTAACAATTATCACATTGGTTTGTTGTCTCGTTGAAGCTACAATTGGCAATGTGTATGTAGGAATAAATGGTATAGTTGTGGGGAGGGAGACTTGGTTTCCTCCTTGGCTTTGAGTGTATCCTAAAGCTTGAGCACAACTAGCCATCGTAGGAATGTTGGCATCCACTATATGGGCTAGGCTATGCAAAATCTCTAATTTTTTGGCATCATTTATCAATTTCCTTAAGTTGTCCACTATAGGAATTGTTTGTCTTGCTAAGGATTTAGTGCTTAAGTCTTGCAATCCCTCTAAGTTTGTTTAATTATTTCAGTTTCTCCTCGAGAGCATGCACAATAGTGGTCTTAACATCCATAAAGGTGCTTGTTTGTGATGTTGCCATTAGTATGCTAGGATTAGGGATAGAGTCCAAAATGGGCATGGTATTGGCAAGACCTTACATGAAAGAGTTGGAAGACTCAAGATCCACAATAGATGTAACAACAATGTGGCATGCCATAAGTATTCAACTACATCTCATCGAAGTATTGGAAATAGGACACTAATTCGTGAAGCTAATACAAGTTTCAAAACACTAGATGTGCCCACTATGAACACTAAATTGCCAAACAATCATAGAAAAACACTCAGAAGCAAAAATCAGAAACTAGAAGCAAACAAAAAACACAGAAACAGAGATCTAACAAAAATCTAAGCCAAAAATAGTTGGACTAAGTCACCCAAGGCGACTATGTCCCGCACAGGTTGTTATAGATTTCAAAGTTTGCTTGTCTATTATACTATTCAAGGATCTCAGGTCTATGTGCATACAGGTATGAAAATGAGTTGTTTTCCAGAATTAACCCAATTTATGATTATGTAATTCAAAATACAAGTGTTCAACAAATTGCAAAATGTTCAAGCAATAAAGACAATTATAAATGCAATTTTCAGATCTATGATGCAACAATTGTATGCCAAAATCTGACAATGATGAAGTTGATGCCTTTTTGAAACAAAATAATCCAATTTTTCACTTTTTTGAGCTCTATGCAAAATGACTAAATGAATTCAATGAACAATTTGGGATATATTTCTAGATTTGAATGACATAATGCAGATTTTAAATGCAATTGGAATGTAAATTAGACCTAAAGTGATTGCAATTAACCCCTATTGCAAACTAAAATGCAATATTATATGCAAATTATTTTTTTATACTTTTATAATGCAAAGATGGATGCCTAAATGAACAATGCCAAACAATGCAATGTCAAACCTAGATCTAGGATGAATTGCTTTAGATTTCAGAAGGTTTAAAATACTAACATGTCAGGTTCACCAAAATGAAATGGTGAAAAAGTGGATACTCTAGGATTTTACTCTAGGGTTTAGGCACTTTTCATCATTTCATTTAGAGGGGTTTGTGGTAGCGGGGGTTTGATGAATTTGGACAAGGTCTAAGACTAACTTGCAACATGAAAGGTGAGTCAACTTTCGCTTGACCAAATCTGGAATGAAATTGGAAATGAAATGCAATGAAATGACTAGGCTAATGATGCAATTAATTGTTTTGATACAAAAACAACAAATCCAAAAGTCTTACATAAATTCAAACTTCAGAAATAGACTCAGCAGAGTATTGTACACCTATGATGAATTTGAAGTTGATCCTTGAGGACCTAGTCACCCTGGGTGACTATTTCCTAGTAGTGAAATTTAGGATTTGATTTCACAGTCCTCTAATACCAAATATGAGCCTTCTTTTTCCACCTGTCGTGTTGTCGGATCACTTTTTAGGTCTCAAAAATGCAGGTTTGAACCACGAGAGGTTGCCAAGCTCTCACAGCATTTTTGGCTAATGTACAAGGCCAAATGATGAATTTGAACCTTCTACTCTTTAGGCTTTACCAGACCTAGGCAGGTGTACCTATGTGAATGAAGCAGACTTGGATTGTGTGTTTCTTCCCTAAGTAGTCTATCCACAATGGAAATTCTAAAGTTGAAAGATGAAATCCTAATTTGGTAAAGATTGTATAAGTAATTTTAAAGTAAAGATCAATATATTCAGTTAACAGATGTAGAAGATAAATGGATGAAACTAAATGATGGAGTGTATGAAACTAGTGCCTTGTTGGGTAAAATAGAGTCAAAAAAAAGTTTGAGATGAGTGACTTCTATCTGGCATAAATTCTAATTGTTTGGCATGCAAATATTTTTTTATAACTTGTAGAAACATGCAAGAAGGTAATTACCAAGTTCTTCTTAATGATCCAAATGATACTTCTAAATTACTGTGACTGACTTGAAGGATTTAACCTTTACTTGAAAGAACCAACAAATCATACCACACAGATGTAGCAAATGTGCATTGATAAACCAAGTATATCCTTGATATGTCAATTTAAATAATAAAGAACTATCAACCTTGGAGGAAACTTAATAATATTTTAATTAATCCAACAAACAATTGAGACCAGAAATACGCCACAAAAATTAGATGACTTCCATTGATTCCTTCAAGGTTTTATACATGCATCATAGTCTTTGAAATGTAAACATCATTGAAAATTATCTACTATATACTTCTCCTATTCACCTATATCTATTTTTTCACTATGAAACAAATATATATACATCAAAATTGTGAAGGGACACGTCCCTTCAAAAATGTCTTTTGCTAACAACAATAATTAAAACAAAAAATTAGGCTTTATTCAGCCACAAATGAACTTTTGACAAATGGTCCAAGTAATCCTATCGCTCATGAGTGTCGGCATCTCCTAGCGCATTCTAGATTGATATCTCCATTTTCACCATCTTCTTGTTCATTTTTCAGACCTCGTCCAATGTTGAGTCTTTTCCTGTAGCCATTTCCAGAATCTATCGTAGCATTGACTCGCATTCCTCAATCCATTTGGCCTTTTCTTTCATTTCTCCTCCATCTTCAAATAATGTTAGTAGTCCCTTTTTCGTGGCATCAATTAGTCCTTGTGCATCCCCTTGCAATTCCTCATGGAAGTCTCTATGTTTTCTCATGATGTGGTTAGCAATATCAATAGCCACATTATCAGGAACATCCCTCTTATTTATTTCTTGGAACTTTTCTTGGATTCTTCCATCAACTCTCTTATGCTCTTGCTCTGCAATATAATTCTTTGAATGTATTCCCCAAAGCTTGTTCAACCAAGTCATCAAGCTAGCTTGCCTCTTTCTGATCACTGCAGCAAGTGTATCATATTTACCCTAAGATTATGCATTTGATCCCTCCCATTGGTCTTTTGTTTGAGAGATCTCACCATGATTCAGCTGCTTAGTTGATCCCAGTGTGATTCCCATCATATCTTTCGGACGGTCATTTTCTCTAAGTATTCTTTCATTATTCATCTTGTGCATTTCCTTCTCCTTAATTAACATTTGGATTTGTGCCTTATTCAACTTGGAAACATTGATGCCAATCTCTACTAAAGCCATGGGATCAACTTCTCCAACTTTTAATGTCATTACATGCCCAAAATCTTTTTCAGTATCAATAATAACATATTTTTTGTGTGGCAGATATAGGGCCCATATCATAAGTGATCCTTCATCTGGATTATATTTTGATCTTGCATATACCTTTGTTACCCCTTCGGGACTGAGCTTATGTGTGGCATTATTATTTTTCAGGAAACTATCAAAAACCAAAGTAGAATTTAGATCTGACCCTGGGAAAAACATAACACTAGCATCTTCCAATAGTTTTCTTCCCTTCTCAGGGGTCATATCTTCCATCTCTCTCTCCACACTTGACTTTAAACTATTCAATAATTTTCCTTCATTACTCGGTGTTATATTTCCAACTGACTCCCTTATTAATTTTCCTTTTTGGTTGTATAAGAATGAATTGAATTTTGGAGACTTCACAAATTCATCATCAGCCACAAATGATCTATATGTCATTTTCCTTGGATCTGCATTTAAACTTTCTTCAGCATCTAGTTCTCTAGGAGGACACTTGTAATCCTGAGTTCTTAGTCTGGAAATTTTGTCAGCTGGGCTTTGAGGCCTATCATCACCAGATGTCTCTTCATATTATATTGCAACAATTTATCAAGAATCATATCACACCCATCTTTTGATAACACAGTGAAATCACCAAAGCACGGTGTGCTGGGCATAAATGCTTGTTTTCCAAAAAGAACTTAAATTCATGACACTTGAATAATCCATTTCCCTAACAATATCCAAGTAAGCAATTCTATCAGGCACTGTTTTAGGCAGGATAAAAGGTGTATCTTCGAAGCCATATACTCTAATCATAGTTGCATCTTCTAAACAATACCAATCCACCCAATTGTTGCTAATAGGCCTATTGAAATCCTTGGGTCTGAGAAATCATTTTATCTCGTCAGATAATGAATTCTCACAAGGATGATTATAGAATCTATACAATGGTTTCACAAAGTGCTCCTCAAAATGTACAAAACAAGAGCTGGAAAACCTACTATCCCAGATAACAATCCATAGCTGAATTGGTAATAATTTACCTTCCCTATCCAACTGTGAAACCCTTAACTTTTCAGGCCACATCCCTAATTCTTGTCCATAATACAATATTATGTGCATAAAGACTGAATAATGTTGGAAATGTAAAATAGGAGATCCATTTTTTATTGCCATCAATCTTGAATCAAGCCCTTTGAAGATATATGAGGCATAATCAAAAGGTCTAGATTTATGGCACTGAACATCTATTGCAATCACCATTGGAATGATCAACATATACTCAGTGGCTTCCATCCCTAATACCTGGCATGCTGAGAAGTATGTATATTTCATGTAGGGCTTGAACAAATCAATATGAAATGGGGTCCCATCATTATCCTCCAGTGGAACTAAATTACCATCCCTCTTAAGTCTATGCAATAGTAGCCTCCAACCCTTATATATGGTGTCCATCCTCCAAAACTCTTTCTCTAACTCTTCTTGCACAATTTTTTCACTACCTATCCCTTCTAGGTTAAAAACTTCACATATCGCTGCTTCTGACACATGTATGAATGGCTTCCCTGATGGATCACAAATGGATTTGAGCTTTGGGTAATAGTGGGCAGCTAACAGTTTCACCAATTCTAAATTCACAAACACACTTGGGTAGACTAATTTCCCTAGGTTAAAATTCCAAGGATTACACACTGGCTCAAACTGGTTCCTTCAATGGTAGTGAAAAATAAACAGCTCATATCCCCTTATTGAGGTCCATATATCGCCTATGTGCTTACATTTATCCTCTAATTTCTCTACCTCTGCCCTAAGCTGCGTAGAGCGCCTGGCTTTAGGTCCAAAGTCGGGAAACTAATCAATAAGGTCTTGATTTAGTTTCCCCTCAGCTACCTCTGGCTCATTCTCAATTTCATTTTTTTTCTTTTTTCCTTTAGGGTGACTACTTTCACCCTGTCTCCTGCCTTTTGATTTTCCTAAGCTCGTATTTTCCATTTTATTTCCTTAAAATTACAGAATTGGAAAAAGAAATCTCAGAGAACTCACAAGATTTATTTCAAGATCTTTTGGCCCTTCGTTCGCTCTCCCATTTCTCCCACTGCCAATTCTACAAAATCTCCTTCAATTATTCTTCTTCAATTCAGGGAATTATCTATGTATTATGTGTTTGTGTTTCCATTAATGTTTCAACTCTAAGCATGAGTGTAGCAAGTTTTTTGAAATTCCCACTGTCACATCAAATGGTTGTATCGGCAAGACAATTTGAAACTTTGGGCGATCCTTTTACTTGAGTCAGGCCAACTTTCACTGAACACATTATAGGTCAGGGAGCCACATCATTCCCACCGATATCAAATAATTAATCCTTCAGATTCTTATCATCTTCGCCAAGTGTCACTCTGATGATCCTTTTGATCTATTTGTATCTTGATCAGCAAGAGAATAAGTATCGCCGAGAGATCTGAAAGTTTCCCCGATGTTACAAGTCTCCCCGATGTACATTTCTTTCATTTTGAGCAAGTGGGCAAGACTCTCGCCAATGTAACTTCCATCAGCGTGACATAGAGAGTTGGGAAGACATTTCAAACTTACTCTGATAGCATTTGTCTTGCCGATATATTTCCTCATGCTTCATCGGTCATATAGGATGGGTATCTCGCCGATGGTATTTCATCGGTGAGACATGTATGCTTGGGCTGACTTATAGATCTTACTCTAATAGTGTTTGTCTTGAAGATGAATTTCTTCATTGGCGAGACGACGAGCTATATCTTCCTGATATGTATCCTCCCATGAAATTTGATCAATGTGACAGTCTTGACCTCTCATCAATATGCCCAAAACACCTACATTGGAATGTAATAGCTTATGGATCAGAGAGACTTGCACCTACTCATGCCGATATCGATTATTTATTCAAATGCTTTTGCTTAGAGGGATTTGAAGGTATCTATAGACATTGAAAATATATTGATTGACATCGTGCACCTGATCCCGACTTACTAACATCATTTCTTCCTAAATCATTCCTTGGTCTAACCGTTTAATCAAATTCCCCTATCTAATTAAATTCATCAATATCCTCTCTTGGTTAAATAAATCACTTTATCTGAATCAAGTCAATCTCCTGTTAATTAAATCAACCCATCTGATCTAATTATCCCTATTTAATTAAATAATTAATTTATTTGATTAAATCCCTAAAGTCTGTCCATTAAATTAAATAAATTAAAACCTTATTTGATTTAATCTAACACCATCCCTTTTTAATTAAATAAATCAAAATCTTTATTTAATTAGCCTTTTATCATATTCCTCTCTTATCTGATTTAAATAAATCCATAAATCTAAGTCAAATAAGTCACATCATCTAATCTCCTATTAAATTAATTAACCTTGATTAATTTAATCTAATCTCATGTCACATCCTCTAGATAATGCAAGTTGCACATGAAAATAGATTTAATTAATTTATTAAATCTCTATTTTCCTCACAAGGCATCTTTTGGAATATTCTCTCAATTTGAATTCAAAAATTCCAAGTCAACATGTACATCCAACAAGGCATTTAAAACCTCTTACATGTCCTTTGCCTTGAGCCAAGTGGCATTTATTGCATTTTCCCTTCCCTCTTACATGTCATTTCAACAAATTTGAATTTCAAATATTGGCATTTATTGGCACAAACCCCAAATCTTGCATAACCATCATCCATTCATAGCTTGACAAGTGGCACCATATCATTGGATGAATGTTAGTCCCACATTGCTCAAATTTGGGCATTCATCCATCTTGAAATCCTATAAATGAAGAGCTCCTCTCCTCATTTTATCATCCACAATCCAAGCAAAGTTACCATGCTAAAATACTTAGCCATTTCCATTCATCATTTGAATTCTTAGCTAGGCTTTTTGCAGATTTGGCTTGGAGTTCTCATCTTCTCATCAAAGTGGATCAACATCATCTTCAACATTCGAATCTTGCATCATAGGAATTGGGAAAGGGCCAATTTTCACATCAAATTAGCACCAATTCCCCCATGGGATCAAGTGTTTACTATTTGAATTAGGATTGAATCAAGTTTTTATCATTTTCTTTGTGTTCTTCATTATTTTCATTCCTAGTTTAATTTGTAAATGGATTTCATGGGGAATCCTTGTTTTAGATTGCAAATCCTTGTCTAACTCGTTTATTCATATTGTTTTGCAGGTACTAGGAAAAGGGTTCGCACATTTGGCGCTAGAAGGAGGGCCTGACATCAACATTTCTAACATTTCCTCAAAATTTTCGTGTTTTCTTGACACACAGGAAATTCCAACGCGGGCTCGTCAGCGTCATTATTTTAGCACCGCGGGCTCATCAGCGTCATTTTTTTAGCACCGCGGGCTCGTCAATGTCGCTGTTTTAGTGCTGTTGGACTCATCCCGCCAAAAAATTCAAATCCTAAACTCCACCGCTGGAATCGCCGATCTGCATCAGTTTCAAAAAATTCTAAACTCTGACACTTTCAAAAACTGCAACGCTGGGCAAAATAGCGACGCAATCGTGCTCTCTGTCCCAACATAGAGCACCGCTGACTGGTAAGTGGCGCTGTAAGAGCGACGCTGGGAAAAAAAAACAGCGATGCCTTCACGAGTTGCGATGCTGGGAGACAATAAAAGGGAAAATTTTTATTTTTTTAGCATGTGTTTTTAATGATTTCTTCTTCCTCTATTTTCTGCTTTTTAAATTTCTGTGTTTTTCCATAATCTGACTGTTTTTCGCCTTTGTAGCTTGGAAGCCAAAAAGTAAAGGAAGAAGGAGCATGGTGATGATATCTTGTCCAATCAAAGTGTTTTTAAACACTTAAGTGTTTGTTTAACACTTCCTTAGGAATTTGTCATCTTTTCATCTTTAGAACACTAGCTTTCATTTAGGCTTAAAATGAACCTTTCAATTCCATTTTTTTTCTTGCAAAGGTTAAAACGAACAATAGGACCAACAACTTACAAGATTTCGTTTATGGGATTAACAAATTGAACAAATGTCTTTCACTTTTGATTTGGTGCTCTAAAATGAACTCACATATTGCTTTGAGGATCTAAAAAGAACAAGTATAGTTGTGTTTTTTGTGAGGGCTTACTTAGACTAAAGGCATTGGAAAAGAACATATGCGCTTCTCTCGCGCTTTATAGCGATCTTGAGAATCAAAAGTTCTTTTCCATGACTTTGGCTTAAGACAAAGCAATCACCTTCACACTTCGATTTGGGCTTAAAATTGAAAAGACTATTGTGCGAGTGTGAGTGGGGACTTTGTTGCGTACATTCTCTCCTTGTTGCCAACAAGGATTGATCGAGTTACGAATATTGTTCTTCATTTACTTTTGTTTATCCTAGAGGGCCTACCTTGGGGAAAAAGTAATCACCCAAGGGAACGACTCAACCGGTAACACTCTAAAGCCAAGAGTATTTCCAGCCGGGATATAAATGTGGATATTGGAAGAAACGCCAATATCATGCGGTTGACTCCAACAAGATGGATCTAAAAGGGGACTCTTGCCACGTTGGGTCAACTCCTATGAACGGAAAGTCCTTACTAAAACCCATGTGCTAGAATTTTCCAAAATCCTTTTTATCTATTTGTTGGTGCAAGAACGGTCGTTCTGAAGCCACCCCACACTTTTACGGTCTTCTAGTAGAGATGGAAAGCATGCCATGGGAATTTCATGGGTGTTGATGCTTGGCTGCCCCATATAAGTGAGTGTCATGGAGGGGAGCTAGTGGGGTCAAGCATCTAACCATCGCTAGAGATAAGCATAGGACTTGTCCAAGTGGGAATCCAACAAATATTGTCTTACACATCCATAGGATTGTACTTATTCTTGGGTTACAAAATGCATTGCTTGATCGAAAACATCATGAAAACAAACACTTAACATCATCCAAATTTCAAACTCTTTTGAAGACAAATACCATTGACACAATCCATATGTTATTGCTTTCCCTTGGGATTCACATCCTTAGAGGTTTCTAAGCATTGGATTAGATCTCAATTTGTCTCCTTAAGTAAACAATAGGGAAACCCTTTTCCTTAAGTTCAATAAATTTCCACATAACATATCTTGTGGGGTTTGAAGAAATTAAGACATAGGACATCTTAGTTTGATAACCTAATTGAAAAAAGTGTTTTTGGTAAAATAAAGGCATTAAGCAAAGCTAAGCAAAATGAACTTTCATATGTGTTGAAGACTCCAAATCCCAAAGCACAAATCATTGATTGAAAATCCAAAAATGAATGTTCAAATGAAATCATTTCTTGGTTACAAAGGTCATTAGGAAGCATTTGCATGCTCTTCAATACCTAGATCTAGGTAAACAAAGTGTCCTTTTTAGGTTCATCTTAGGATCAAAACATTATCAAAATCTTTTTCATCCATCCATCCAAAACATCAAAACAAAATCCATCTCATCATCACCTTTTGGGAAAATCTTGAAACTAGGCTCTATGAAAAAATCAAAATCATCCAAATCATTGAGACAAAATCCTTGAAAACATTTATCAAAACACCTTTGGCTAGGTATGTGTAAATGCATCCTTTTTCATATGCTTAGTCAAAGTTATCAAAATCATCTTGTCTAGCTTAGTGTATGTAGATAAATCCTTCTCCATATGCTTAGTGAAACAATCATCTTGTTTGAATAGGTGTGGGTAGATGCATCCTTCTCCTCACGCATATTCAAATTATCATCCTTTGGACAAAGCTATCCCTTAGATCATCATCCAACATCTTAAGGTCTTTTTGTTCAAAATAAAAATCCAAAATCAAAATCAAAATCAAAATCAAGGACAAAATCTCAAAAGTCTCAAAATCCAAAACCAAGGATCAAAATCCAAAGTCCTAAAAAACCTAGTGTCTCATTCAAGATTGGTCAAAGGTCAAAAGCATCCATATCATTCATCCATAACATCATCATCATATCATCACCTTTGATCCTCAAAATCATCCTAAAACTTTCACTTTGGGACATAAAATAGAGATCAATCCAAAGAATCAAGAGACTCATCTCCCATATTCTTGATCCTTGTTTTATGGTCCAAACAAGATCTCAATACAAGAAGAGTATGGAAGCCAACAATGAAACACCTACTTCAAGTGATCTTAGCCAAACCAACATAGAAATGAATCCAATAGAATCAAGCAACCCAGTGACCCTCTCATCATCGCAACATCCCCAAGAAGAAAATCAAGGAGAGGACCTCACTCTTGGAATGTCTCGCGAAGAAATGATAGAAATGCTCGAAAATCCAGACAACCATAGAATCAACAACATCATGATGAAACTTAACCCTTCGTTGTACATGCTTGAACTAGCAAGACAAGGGGCCAAGTTGCCTTCTGATTTTGATGTGAGTACTATCGTGGACACATCATTTCCCCCAATTTCATCCACCATCCCCATTTAATCTACACCCCCATCTCAAAACGTCACACAAAACATTCCACAAATCACAACATCGTTTGCTCCAACCCAACCAAATGTCAACAAGGGAAACACATTCCTCAATGCTCTTCAATCACATCCCCTTGTTAATAATCAAAACATAGACGCAAACACCACCTTGGAACAAAACATACCCGAAAACCCCTTGCACAAAAATGTTCCTCTCACATTTCATCACGATCCATCATCATCATTTTTTCACGCAACACCACAAACACCTCTTCTCACAAATTCACAAAAAGAGGGAGATACATTTGGACTAGGGGGCTTATTCGACACCACGACGTTTTCACAACAACTCACGCCCCTTACATTTCTACCTCTTCCACCATTGCCATTATCATTTGCACCACTCCTTGGTTTAAGGCTTCCTCGCCTACCAAGTATCAATCAGACCTATATCCCAACTATCAATCAAAGCATTGCACCAAACACTCAAAATTTATCATTGATATCGCAACAACAAATGATAAATACACAAGCAATGGAAACATCATCAAGCACACCCCTAACATCACAAAGTATGGTCTCTCAAGGACCCATTACATCAATACCATTATCCATCACGCAAAACATCAACACGACATCATCATCTACCACCATTCCAAATCCACCACCACCTCCACCACCACCAACTTTCACCACATCAAAACAATATGATAAAACATTGCAAGTTGCTTTCCAAAGAGGATACCAACAAGTCCAGAAACAAAAAGTCATGCAACAAGCCGCTCAAACTGCACAAACTGCCAAAGCTGCACAAGCCGCAATACAAGCACAACAAGCCGTGCAAGCTCAAGCTTTATTGCAACAGCAACAACAACAAGCCTCCCAAGCCGCACAAGCACAAGAAGTACAAGCTCAATCCCAAGTGCAAGCGCAAGCTCAATATCAAACACAACAAGCACAAGCACAAGCACAACTTCTTGCACAAGTAGTGCAATTGCAGGCATATCAACAAGCATTGAGCCAATACTAAGAGCAACAAGAAGCAGCAGAATTAGCAGCTCAACAACAAGCGTTGCTAGAACAATAGCAAGCACAACAGCAAGCCCAACAACAAGCGTTGTTGGAGCAGCAACAAGTGCAACAACAGCAAGATCAACAACATGCATTGTTAATACAAAAGCAAGTAGAAGCCTACTTCGCTTGACAAAACATGTAGATACCATCAAACAACGCACCGACCAACCCATCCATCTGAACCACGATTCAAACACCTCAAAACACTTTCATCCCACCCCTTGATCCCCAGAATGATGTGACGACACAACTCAGCTTGCTCTCGCAACAAGTGCTCGACCTTCAATCGGGGCGAACAACCAAAATGCCAAGCAACTTGTGTCCCTATCCATTTGATAGGAGCCTAGACATGAAACCATTCCCCAAGGGATTTGAAATCCCCAAATTTGACAAATATCGAGGGATGGGAAACCCTAAAGATCACATCAAGTAATTCTGGGTTCATTGTATGGAGGTCGCATATGACGATACTTATCTGATGCGGCTATTCCCTAGGAGCTTGGTAGGTCCTTCTATAGAATGGTTCTCTCGCTTACCTTCAGGCATTAGAACATTCAAAGAAATTAGAGACACATTCATTAGGAATTACGCATGTAACATTGCAATGGATGTCAGACTCGAAGAATTATTGGCTCTAAAACAAGGGAAGAATGAGTCTTTCACCTCATTCCTTCAACTATGACGATCCAAGGCCAATCAGAGCAAGTGGACCATGCTAGAAGAACAACAAGTCTGCACAATCATAGCCAACCTTGAAAGTCGCTTGGTGTTTCATCTCAAGGTTCAAGGAATCACCACATATGAGCAATTGATCTCCAAGGCGCTTAGCATTGAAAGAGCCCTTGTGACTCAACCTACTGAATCAACGGCATATCATGAATAGTAAAAAAATCGCCCACCATCAGATTACAATGATAAACCTCAAACATGGGCAAGAAACAAGAACATTACTAATGATGGTGTCGTTGATGCCAAGGTGGTCATTAGTGGTCCTTGCCAACATACACCCGCACTGCAAATCCAATCACAATGCCAAAACACTCATCACACAACATACCAACCCAATAATTCCACCATCAATAACCCCACTGACCAAAGGGGACCTCCCCAACATAAAAGTTATCCAAAATGAAAATACGCTATTTTGGGGGAACCATTGGAGGACATAATGAAAAATTTGATCGACGAAAAACTTATCAAACCTCCCACATTCAAAAATTACCAAGAACCCTATGTCAAACCCCCTTGGTACAACGAGAATCAACTTTGAGAATTTCACAAAATAAAAGGTCACGCCACAAACAATTGCATGAGACTCAAAAACATCATCCAAGATCTCATTGACAAGAAAATCATAAACATAGAACAACCTACTGGAAATCAGGATCTTCAAATCTACACGAATCCAATGTTGAATCATGGCAATAAAGGGAATAAAAATGATAAAGGGAAGGGTAGTGTAAATCATGTGTATGAAACAGTCGTGGCTTCCCTAAATGAGGACTGCATGATCATCACCATCAAGGGCTCCCATGCCAAAGATTGTGGAGTCACCACAAGAGGCGGCAAAGTCACCATTGCAGGATCATCCCAACCTAAAAGAGTCCCTTCATCTAGAGCCGTTCCGCATACCTACAATGTTGTGGAACAACTTAAGAGAATGCCAGCACACACATCTCCATCATGGAGTTGTTAAAAATCTCATCAGCGCATAAAAAGATCCTTGAGGAAGCATTAGCCTCATCCACTATCCCCATAGATCTCGATGTAGAGCAATTCCAAGCTATGGTCAGAAATATCATAACGCCTAATCTCCTTACATTCTCTGACCAAGATTTCCCCACCCAACCATCTCACAACCGTGCACTTCACTTAGAATCCATTGTCAACAAGAGCAAAATCAAAAGGGTCTTGGTGGATGGAGGTGCAGGTTTAAACATCTATTCTCTCAGCCTCATCAAGCAGTTGAAAATATCAGAAGATTTCATTGACAAAGGAAAGGGCATCACGATAAGAGCATATGATGACCAAGAAAGAGTGTCTCAAGGCACGATTAAGCTCCCTATCCAAGTAGGGCCAACACTCATGGAAACCACCTGTCAGGTCTTGGACCTCGAACTGCCATACAATATCCTCCTGGGACGCCCATGGATTCATGCGATGAAATCCGTAGCATCAACCTTCCACCAATGTGTGAAATTTACACATAATCGACAAGAGGTTACCGTCCATGGAGATCCTGAGCCATTTTCATATTGCAAGAATCTTGAAGCTAAGTATTACAAAATACCCCAAGTGCCAAAGAATGATGAAGGCCCATCCACACCATACATGGACCCCACCACTCTCGCGTCCACTTCTGCGACAGAGACACCCGCCATCCCCACCATCCCCACCATCTTCGATATCAAGCTCATCATCTAGGAGGATGGTTGTGGAAGCTAAAAAATCCCTAACAATGCTTTTGTGATAGGAGAGTTACCACAATCTCCTAGATCATGGGGATGCCCACAAGAAAATCAAGCTTCCACATCACAAACCTATCCTAAAAATTATCCTGAATTTACAAGATGGGGAGACCTTGGTCATGAGGTTATTGAAGAAAATCCATCTCACATGTTGTATCAAGATGAAAGACCGGTAGCTAATTTACCAATGGATGAAAGAAGCAAGGGCCTACACATGATGCTTGCAATGGGCTATGACCACAATCAAAGACTGGGACAAAATGACAATGGGCTCATAATACCTATCATGCCAGAGACGCGACCCATAACAAATCTTGGTCTTGGATGTGCCACTCCGAGAATAACCATACGTGGTCAGAGTCCTCTGGTTAGAATAGTTAATATTTCTCCTTAGCCAGTGCTAGTACAAGTACACTCACCAATAGTCACAGGTAGGGACACACATAATTTTATAACTAAGCCCTACATTAGTAGCAATGATGAAGATACCTTATCCAACCTACATGGCTATTCGAAGATACAACCTTGTGTATGATTAGTACCATATCCTTTGAACCAGATAGTCAAAATCATGAGATTCATTTAGCCTGCCCCCAACTGATCGACTATGACCAACGAGGACCACCAGTTCTCGACACATTCGAAAATGATGAAGCGCTCTTAGAATTCATGGGATTGAGGGATAACATTCTAGATGGAGACCACAAGGCTGGGTTTATAATGGAGTTGGACACACATGCCTATTACGGGGAAATGATTGAATCCTTCAGTCACAAAAGTGAGAAACTAAGAATCATATCCAAGTCCTTGAGTGAAAACCACACTGTGGCACTCTCTAACAAGAAAATAGTAAAAAGAAAGGACGTATCCAACGGTAAAAACCTCTCTGAGGCGCTCGAGGATGAAGGATTCAATATTCCTCTAAGAGCTATTCACCAGGAAAAGTCAGCAGTCTTGGCCAAAAAATGCAATCCGGTCAACATAGGAACAGAGGAGACCCCGCATATCACATTCTATGTGGAATCACTATTAACAGAAGAGCAAGAACTCCTAGCAGCATTCCTAAAGGAAAGACAAATAAACTTCGCATGGAGTTATGCTGATATGCCAGGGCTAGATCCAGAGACTATGGTCCATCATTTGGCAGTATATCCAGAAGCAAGCCGGTCAAACAAAAGCTTCGAAAAATGCATCCCAAATCGCTTTGTTAGTCAAAATGGAGCTCAAAAAATTGTTAGATGTAGGATTTATCCGACCAATTGATTATCCCGAATGGGTGTCAAATTTGGTACCTATATCAAAACCTGACAAAGCTATCAGAATCTATACAGACTTCAGAGATTTGAACAAAGCATGTCCCAAGGATGATTTCCCGCTTCCCAACATCGACATGATAGTAGACATGACAGCAGGAGATGAGATGCTATCACTAATGGATGGATTTTTAGGACACAACCAGATCATGATAGCAAAGGAAGATCAACATAAGACTGCCTTCACTTGTCCATGGGGGACCTACTGTTGGAACATGATGCCATTCGGCCTAAAGAACGCAGGAGCAACCTATCAAAGGGCCATGACACTGATATTCCATGACATGATTCATAAAACAGTCGAAGACTATGTCAATGATATTCTAGCTAAATCAAGGAAAAGACAAGATCATATAGCAACCCTAAGTGCTATATTTGACAGACTGGAGGAATACAAAGTCAGACTAAATCCCAAGAAGTGCGTCTTTGGCGTACAATCAGGTAAATTGCTAGGATACATAGTCTCCATGATGGGTATTGAGGTGGATCCGGCAAAGGTGAAAGCAATCCTTGAGATGGAAGTTCCAAAGACATTAAAACAACTAAGCGACCTTCAAGGCTGACTACAATCCATCTGACGGTTCATAGCACAACTGGAAGACAAGCAGAATCCATATTCTCACCTACTCCAAAAGGGGGTAGCATATAAATGGGATACAAAATGTGAAGAGGCATTCAACAAGATCAAGGAATATCTACTGACACCACCAGTGTTAATGCCACCTATCCCGAGAAAGCCATTGATCTTATATGGGTCAGCAATAGCAGCAGCCCTTGGAGCTCTCCTAGCTCAGCATGTTGAAAACAAAACGGAGAGGGCTATCTACTATATTAGCAGAACAATGGTTAGTCACGAGCTAAATTACTCATTCATCAACAAAGCTTGCCTCGTAGTAGTTTTCGCATCCCAAAAATTCAGACATTACATGTTGGCACACAAGATAAAGCTCATCGCAAAAAATGATCCCCTCAAATATCTCCTATCAAAGGCAATGCTCACAGGTAGAATGGAAAAATGGGTAATGATATTATCAGAGTACGACATTGAGTATGTGGAGTGGAAAGCCATTAAAGGTCAGGTTATTGCAGATCAACTAGCAGAAGCACCTATGTATTCTGAGAATCCCCTTGTCTCAGAGTTTCTAGATGAGTCTATTTTTAACCTCAACGTCACTGATCACTGGAAACTATACTTCGACGGCTCATATACACAACACGGATTAGGAGCCGGTGTCTTCTTCATCACCCCACAGGAGGACTACATACCAAGGTCATACAAACTAGCATTTCCTTGCACAAATAACATAACAGAATACGAGGCTTTGACCATAGGTCTTAAGATAGCAGTGCAATGGAATATCATAGCCCTCAAAGTCTACGGAGACTCTCAGTTGATTAAAAATCAGGTCAATAATGAATATCAGACTAAGGACGATAAGCTCACTCCATACAAGAAATTGCGGAGACTCTAAAGAATCCTTTCATCGATACAATATCTGAGTGCATTCCAAGAACCAATACGAGAGCAGTATGTGATGGTGTATATAACTGGATCCTCTTCCCTAATATCCCAATGTCTCCAAGATACTAATTTGATTGAGTGTCTCTCGCTCCGCATTCGAGGTACCGTAATCAAAATTGCGGTAGGAGACGTTATCCAGTGATCCTTGGTACCATGACATCTACACACATTCGCATAGAGCCATATACCTGCGACTAACAAACCTTGAAAATGAACCTTTATCAAAAGGCATCCATATGTGTCATCCAGATACCTTATACCGTAGAAGCATAGAAGGTACCTTGCCATTGTTTAAAAATGTGTGAGGTATTAACTGCTTCTAACCGAGGTTCATATACTAGATATTTATGGTTCACACTCAAGGAAATGACCATCACCAAACTACCAAGGATGGGGGTATTATTGGCCCATAATGGAAAGAGAAGGATAGATCTCATCCATGCTCCAACCAAGAGCTTGAACGATCACACCATGGCCCTTTTCAAGGGGACTTGATCTCATTGAAAACTACACCACCCCATCCAATGGCCATAAGTTCACTGGGGCAATCCAGAATCGAAAGTACTTCACTAAGTGGGAGGAAGCCACTGAGGCATAACACTAGGTGCTGTGAATCTCAAAATTTATCCTAAACTATCCCATCCGGCTGCTATTTGTGTCCCACAAGCCATTATCTCATATAATGGGACACCATTCAAGAACTAGGGAGGTTCACGATTTGTGTGAGAAATCTAAAAATCCAAGATCGCCTCCATCTTGCACTATCCCCGCACGCCGCTAATACAAAACAAACCATCCTCAAAATCCTGGTATTGAAACAGCCAATGACGAGGTCGACTCGCATTCAGAAATAATCCCGCTTTTGCACTTACTTCAATTAGCATTCAGACACCCACCCAAGCGCCAATTTAATTCTCCTTGGTCTACGGATTAGAAGTTGTACTCCCCATTGAGATCGAGCTCCCATCCCTCAGAATATCATTGCAAAACCTCATCACGGATGAGGAATATCGGGTATCAAGACTAAATGAGCTGGAGTTACTAGATGAGAGAAGGATCGATGCTTTGAATCACTTGCAAGTCTATCATAATAGACTTAAACGGAGCTACAACAAGAAAATCAGAAGCAGAACTTTCCAAGTCGAAGAATTGGTCTTAAAAGAAAATCAGAAGAATGTCCCAAATTCCAGCAGCAAAGGCAAGTTCGAACCTAATTGGTTAGGGTCGTTTGTCATAACAAGAAGTTATAAATCAGGGGCATATCAGCTATCAACACTCGAAGGGGAACCTCTATAGGAGCCAATGAATAGCTCCTATCTTTAAAAAAATTATGCCTAAATCTTCCAAGGTATAGAACCAAAAATCCAAAAATCATATAAAAGTCCTGAAAATGGTTACCGGTGGAAAACCTAGCAAACAAAAAGTCTTGGTGACAAACAAAAAATCAAAAAGCAAAAATCCAAAAAAATCAGAAAAATGATCAAAAAATCATATCCTAGTGAAAACCACTTTGCGGCACTTTGGGCAAGCACTAAATGAAAACTCGCAACAAAGCGCCCGTAAGCAAATACACCTTCCATCCACTCAAGATCTCTACTATTGTTCAAGATCATCCATCCATTTCCTGCCACACCACTTCCGTGATCCATATCTCCATCCATCACCATCCACTCTCATCCGCACTATAGCTTGGTCATCCTATGTTCAGATCAAGGATCCCTCCAGTACTACTTGGCCCATCCTCAAGGTCGGCTTTGTCCACTCTTTTCCGAGTAGTCTTATTGCATCATGTCAGCATGTTCTCACCTGACCGATTCGTATGGTCTTAAAGTTCAAAATCAAAAATCCAAAAACATCAAAACACGTAAAACTAAAACATCAAAACATCATAAAATCGAAAACTAAAACATTCAAATATATCAAAATCCAAAAATAGGCCAAAAAGTCATTCGAAAAGCTAAAAACAAGGTCGCTTTGGTTTAACCACGCCGTTTTAAGCTTGAACATAGGCAAGGTTGATCTTTGATCATCTCGAGATATTTAGGGTTAGTCCTATAGAGTTTGTCATAATAACCGACACCATCATGTATATCTTCATCTCAGAATCGATCAGCCGTCACTTAACTACGTGGTCTCAGACATATAACGTAGGCAAGGCCTATGTGTCGATCACCCTAGACCCTAGGATAGGTCTTTAAGTTAGTTTCACGGTCAAAATCCGTAAAAATCCCAAAACATTGAAAAATCAAAATCAAAACATTTGCAAAATCTCAAAAATAAAAAAAATGTACCAAACATTGCAAAAACATCAAACATCCAAATATTTGAAAATCCAAATTCACTTATCTCGCTTGCACCCACAATAACACCATCCATAATAAATTGATCATCATCATCAACCTTTGGCGAAACAATTGGAAACAATTCTAGCAGTTTAACAGTAGAGCTCAAAAACGTCAAGTCTTAAGTCTAAGTCAGTGCGCAAGCAAGCTGGTTATCTCTTCGTATCAGTAACACATCATCTGAAATGGTCTCATATCAATCATCCCTTATAAACCAAATGACGTGCCACCATCCACTAACATGTCCTAGGATGAATCCTTCCTACAATGGGCATTATCTTTTGGCAATAAGTTTCGTTCGTCATCCTTAGAAAACACATCCTCTTTCCGTTAGCGGTATTGAAGAGCATCAGTCTATTTGTTTACTTGGTATTTATCTTTTAACTTATCTTATTTGCGCTCATTCCAAGGACATCTCGATGATATCCCAAAATAGAGGATTTAGAGAAATAGGAATGGGGCAATGATCATTATCTTTTGTCTGATGTGCTTGTTGGATGTTCTTGCAATATAACCTTGGCGAATACTTGCTTTGTTAGGTATGTATGGAAGAGATCTAGGGCAACTTGTTGACTATTACAGGGATAGGTTTACCTTTCCGTGTTTTGGTCTGAGGTGTCTGAAACTTCTGAGGTGCATCCTAGCAAGGTTTTCGTATGTCAGGTGTGAACAAGAATACTCCTATCTGATTGTCGAGTCAAAGTCCATCACACTAAGTACCATGCCATCCTAGTTTTCTATACCTTGATGCATCGTACCACGTGTGTTATCAAACATAAGAAAATTTGGCCCTTTGAAAATCCCAATTCCTCAGCAAGTAATCATCATAATCATCATCATCATCTGCATTTGTGTCATCATGCGTCTTGTTGAAATAACTTCTCCTTTTCTCACTAACCGCACTAACAAAGTACTATGACAGTTGATCACCATCACCATCACCATCATTGATCCTGCATCCACAAATCATTAGCATATTGCATAGCATATCATATAGGAAACGTACACATTGCATTTTAAATAGGTGCATTCATGACATCACATTCCACCCATTACATTACATTTCATGGCATTACACTGATCATTGCATAAAGTATTCATTTGCATTTCATAACCATTTCATATTACTATTACATAAATCACCACATAATATGAATGGAAGAATCTCATAATCATCATAATCATAAGCAATAGGTATATAAGCAGTTAATTCATTACGCATCAGCATATAACCTTGCAGTAACATACCATTGCATCACATACATCATCATTTAGGATAATAACATTAGTTATTCTAAGCATCTCATACCATCATTTCATTTGCATCATATCACGGCCATTACATCATATCACACTCATCCATAAATCATCTCATAATAAGCATTTTCACACACCATCACGTATACCATAGATCATATCATATATCACATTTTGCATTGGCATAAAATAAATTATCATATAGATAACATTATTGCACATCATATCATAGGTTAGCATAATATAGATCTGTTAGTCATAATCATCACATACATCATTAGAAATAAATGCATCCATAGGAACATCATTGCAAAGCATATAGAAATAAACCATCCATGCATAAATAAAAATACACGGTACATCTCATCAAAATCAGCTCATATATATATCATATCATCAACTGTCATAGTACAAATAATAATCAGATCACTGTACATATGTGTTAATCAGTACAAAATTCCCATCGGGCTATCAAAAACAAGCCCATAAAGCACAAAAGGTACATCATAAAATTTGGATCAAGCCCGATCTTCGTGGATGCTGCCCTCGCCCCTATCACCGTGACCCTCTGGGGGTCTCTGACTGGCCCGCTCTGAGTACTCTGGGACCCAATCTGCTCTAGGTACATGGTCATGGTAGGCCCGGCGGTAGTACTCTATCTCTCGGATAGCATCTCTGTAAGATCATACCAGCACAGTACCCTAGGATGAGGAGGCTGTCATACTCTCAATCTGATGCCTACGACCTAGCTCTGTCACTGCCTGTAGCTCTGCAACCTATCTCTCCTGCATAGCCTGATCCCTCTCTGCTCTAAGTTGCTCCCTCTCAGCCTGTGCCTGGTCTCTCTCGGTCGTCACTACCTGTACTTGTGCCTATAACTACAAAATCAAGGCATCCCGTGCGTCTGCCTGCCCTGTTGGCTGTGCCCATGGCTATGCATGAACCTGACCCTCACCCTCAGCTCGTGGTGGTGGGACTGGCGGATCCTGCTGCTGGTCCTGCATGGGGACATCTCCCTGACCTAGTGGAATTGGGGCCACCTCTTGCTGATCCTGTCGGATCCCGATCCTCGGTCCTCGCCTTCGTGCTCGTCCTCTACGCCTCTAGATCCTCACCTGGAATAGTCAACCGAAGAGGAGGTCTGAACTAGTCTTTGTAGGCCTGTGTGGTGCCCGAATCTGCCAAACCCTGATCATAAGCCCAAGGTCAAACCACCAAGTGTTGAAAACTGTCAACCGCCTCCGCGGTAGGAATACCAGGGCCCCATGACACCTATGTCATACTGCATGCAAAGACGGCCACATAACCATCATCAGGCTGATCCTGCGGCTCCCCAAACCGACGTTGTACATGCCCAGGCAGGTATCTCTCTATCATCCTGTGCTCTCGACCCTGCATGTATCGATCCTGATGGCAGTAGAAGAGTTGGTTTGCATCATCAACCCATCGAGGCTGATCGAGGTATGGTCTCCAAGTTAACACAAGCATCTCATCTATGAGCCGCCTCCAGTAGGGGATCTCGTTCTCTCCAGTGTGTGTGAAGGACACACCACCTCTGTATCGTGTCACCAGGGCATCCTCTACCCCCATCAGAACCAGAACGACCCGTGAATGTAGCACAGAAATGTGCTCCCACACCCAAACATGTAGAAGTGTCACCCCAGCTCCCAGCACTCTGCCATCCACGTATGCATACTTGTGGAGATCCCTATAATGTGAGGCTAGAAGGACGGGCCCACACGAACCGAACTGGCATGTCTCGGACCATCCTCTCCCAGCAGTATCCCCATCCAGGACTGAAATACCGCACTCGTCTGTCTGGGGCAACCAAACCCGAAATGATCGCTGCAACGGCCCACCGAAAGGGAGGAGTTATAACTCTATACCTCTCCAACTCGATCTGACCATCGTAATAAATAATATCTCGAGTGGTGAGGACTTGGGTATAGTATTCGCGACCCTCCTCCATATCGTAGATCACCCGGTGGCCATGAATGGGAAATCGTAGTATGCGCCAGACGTCCTCCAATGTGATGGTCGCCTCACCAGTGGGAAGATGAAACGACAACGTCTCACTATGCCACCTCTCGGCCAGCGCTGATAGCATCCCGAGGTGTGTGCACACGGGCGCCGCGTACGTAATACGCCATAGTCCTGCAACTCCCAGCCGATCCTGGTCTCTGTCGCTAAAGCCCCATAGAATGCTCACTAGATCCCGTGACCGGTGCTCCTGAGAATAAAGCTCCTTGGGCCCATCCTACATCACGCAAAGTCGGCATGTTAAATTTTTTGAAAAATTCCTGACCTAACGCTCCAAACTCGTTCCCAGCGGCGTAGTTTGTGAAGGCATCGCATTTTGAGTTTTCTCAAACTCTGATGCTGGACCCAGAATTTAGCCAAATAGCGCTGCCGTGGCACACTTTAGCCCCCAGCATCACAGTTTTCATGAAAAGGGCGCCGCCGTGGCGGACTTTTCCAAACTGGTCCGTCGAGTCCAAGCCGAGCGGTGGAGTTTTTAAACTCCAAATTGCACCCCTGTGGCGCTAAACAATGTCGTTGCAACGCAAAGAGGAAAGTAGGGGTACACTTTAAACACCGAGCGACGCTATAATAGCACCGGTGGAGGCGATCTCTCCTTAAAAGCAGTAATAAATGCGTTAAAACAAAAAACTAAAGCTTTAGTTAGGGTCACATACCAGGGCACCAATGCCAGGTGGCCACTAGTAGGTCTGAACTCGGTCAAAAATATGCAGAGGAAGCTGTCGTTGCGCCATATCGTCAAGAGGTCAGAGCTCAAATCTCGAGGTTTGCTAGTGGAGGTGTGTGAAAATGACTTGAAAGTGACCCCTTGGGCCCCTTTTAAGCCTAAAAATTAGGGTTTTTTGACCCTCTAGGGCTGTCCTGCTAGGGTTTTGGACCCCCGAACCTGTTTTTGTCCGTTTGAGGCTTTTTTTTCATCATTTTATTGCGTTTAGACACATTTTTAGTCTCCCGGACCCCTTTCGGACCTATAAGGCACTTTGTCACTTTTTTCGCGAGATCACCCAAAAAATAAAATTTTCATCCGATCTCTCGAGGGGGCATTATAATGGCATGTTTTCTCTCACCATCCAGCCGTGGGGAAAATTTTTAAATATCAATTTTTTTTTATCAAGATCGGTATTTTTGAACCAACGAACGAAAAGTAATGCTCAAAGAAGGGAAAAATGTATATCGAAATATACCGATTGATCAGGCACCGATCCCACTACTAACATCGCTTTTCCCAATATTCCTACCAACTGGTTAATCAAATTCTATCTCGATTAATAAATTCATCAAGATCTCTCTTGTTAAATAAATCATTTTATCTAATCAAGTCAATCTCTTGTTAATTAAATCAATTTATCTTATCTAATTATCCCTATTTAATTAAATAATCAATTTATTTGATTAAATCCCTAAAGTTTGTCCATTAAATTAAATAAATTAAAACCTTATTTGGTTTAATCTAACATCATCCCTTTTAATTAAATAAATCAAAATCTTTATTTAATTAGCCTTTAATCATATTCCTCTTTTATCTGATTTAAATAAATCCATAAATCTAAGTCAAATAAGTCAATCATCTAACTCCTATTAAATTAATTAACCCTTGATTTAATTTAATCTAATTCATGTCACATCCCAGATAATGCCGTATGAGGGCCAGATTTAATTAATTGATAACTTATTTCCCTTATAAGGCATCTTTCTAATATTTCAATTTGAATTCAAAAATTCCGTCATATGTACATCCAACAAAGCATTTAAAACCTCTTACATGCTTCGCCTTGAGCCAAGTGTAGGGTATTTATTGCATTTTCCCTTCCTCTTATATATGTCATTTCAATAAATTTGAATTTCAAATATTGGCATTTATTGCACAAACCCCAAATCTTACACAACCATCATCCATTCATATTATTGCAGGCACCATATCGTCGGATGAATGTCAGCCCACATCGTCACCCCAAGTATTCATCCATCTTGAAATCCCATAAAATGAAGAGCTCCTCTCCTCATTTGATCATCCGCAATCCAAGAAAAGTTACCATGCTAAAATACTTAGCCATTTCCATTCATCATTCAAATTCTTAGCTAGACTTTTTGCAGATTTGGCTTGGAGTTCTCATCTTCTCATCAAAGTGGATCAACATAATCTTCAACACATCAAGATTTCATCATAGGGATTGGGAAAGGGAGAATTTTCACATCAAATTGGCACCAATTCCCCCATGGGATCAAGTGTTTGCTATTTGAATTAGAATTGAATCAAATTTTTATCATTTTCTTTGTGTTCTTCATTATTTTCATTCCTAGTTTAATTTGTAAATGGATTTCATGGGGAATCTTTCTTTTAGCTTGCAAATCCTTGTCTAACTTGTTTATTCATGTTGTTTTAAGTATTAGAAAAGGGTCTGCATGCATCAGGCCAAAATTGATGTGATCACTAGTAATTATGATATGCAGAGGAGATTATATCAATTTTACACTCAAGATGTGGCTTTCTTTGGGAAATTTACAAGTACAAATTACTATAAAATTTTAAAAAAATTATAGTTCCAACAGTGGCTCCGTCTGGGGATGAATGATTGTGAGATCATTGCAAGGATTCAGATCTCTGGAAGAACAAACCAGACTTTCAGGGGTTATGAAAATGGATTTTTGGTGAAGATGGAATGAAAATGGACATGGAGGTAGAGGATGATAGAAATGAAATGCTCCTACACTACTGTACATGGAAAGAATTTTTATTTTTTAATGAAGGAGTTCCAAGATTGTCCATGTATTGGAAATTATTATTCCTTCTGATTTCCTAAACTACTATGCATGGAGAAAATTTATTTTAAGAGGTTTGTTAAAAGTTGTCCATGCACTAGCAACCCTTAATCCTCTATGTTTCTCAGGAGAAGAAATGCTTTAAAAACTGTCCATATAGAGGCAACTCCTATTCCTCACTAGACATGTTCTACAAATAATATGAATCTTCTCCTCCTTTGCCAGTGATAATGAAGGGCCCTAACCACAAGGCTTCAAATTTCCCATGCTTACCCTTCTCCTAAAATCTAGCATTCCACATCAATACCAACTCATTCTCCTCAAATTTTCTATCCTTGGCCTTTTTATCAAATAGATATTTCATCTGTGATTGCAACTTCTCATTTTGATTTTCAGTTGTTCTACTTATTTCATCAATTTATGCTAGTTGTTCCATTCTTTCCTCCATTGGATATGGAATATCTATATCTTCTTGAAGGATAAAATTGTACACTGGCAATAAATTTTGTAATGGCATCCTAGCTTGTGTTCCATATACCAGTTCAAACAGAGACTTTCCAATTTCCTTCTTCACAGTAATCCTGTCTGCCCACACAACCATTCTCAACTTTGAGTCCCACGCCTTCTTGTTCCCATCTAACATTCTTCTTATGATTTTCAGAAGACTTCTATTACTAGATTATGCCTAACCATTTGCTTGTGGGTGGTAAGGGGCAACATAAGAAACAGTAATACCATATGTGTTGCAAAAAAAATTAAATTCATCAAACCTGAAACACATCCCATTGTATGTGATTAATCTCACTAGTGTACCAAATCTGGTTATGATATTCTCCATTAGGAAATTTATTACCACCTTGCTTGTTGCTTGTTTAGTTGGGACTGCTTCCATCCATTTAGTGAAGTAATCAATTGCCACTAATATCCACTTATGTCCCCCACTTGACTTCTCCTATATTTCCCCAATAAAATCAATTCCCCTTTGATGGAAAGGGGCTTCTACTTGTAAAGGTCTAAGCGGCAGGGCTCCTTGCTATTTCATTTTTCCTGAGAACTTTTGGCAAGCTTCACACCTCCTTACATATGAAAAGGAATCACTAAAGATCTTAGGACAGTAATAGCTTGCCCTGAGAATCTTTTGTGCAGTTGTTTTGGCAGAATAGTGACCTCCACACACTCCTTCATGCATTTCCCTCAAGACATGTCCAGCATGTGATTCATCTAGACATAATAATAGCATTCCATCCCTATTTTTCCAAAATAGATCACCGTCTATGAACACATACTTAGATGCTTGCAGCTTCAAAGTTATTTTTTGGTTATCATTCAATCCTTCAGGGCATTTCATGTGTCTGAGATAATACACAATGTTCATGTACCAAGAAGTATGTTCAATGCTTGCAACTACATTCTCCTCGCTCTCTATATTGCAGATTTGATTTGCTTCAATGTTTGTCTCTGCCATTAGTTTGGCCAAACCATGCCCCCTTACTAACTTGGTAATCTGAATCTTCATATCAAACTCTTGGATTTTATTAATCCATCTGCACCTCTTTCCTATCACCTCTATCTATACCAAAATATCTTTCACAACTATGTGCGGCACGTAGGAAAATACTTTGGCTCCAACAAGATATGGTCTGAAATATTTTGTTGATGTGAGCAATGCAAAAGATTTCTTTTCTATGATATCATACTTCAACTCTGGCCCCTACAATGACTTGCTAATAAAGGATACGGGTTGCTCATGACCCTCATGATTCTTTTGTAACATGATAGCTACTATAGTATGGAATGAGGCAAATGAAAATATTTGAAAAGGTTTGGAAAAATCAGGAGACTTTAGGATAGGGGCTTCTTTGATGTCGTTTTTGATAGATATAAAGGCTTCTAAGGCTTCTGTAGTCTAGTCCATCTTTTCTCCCTTTTTCAGCATTTTAGATATAGGTTTAACAATTTCAACAAAGTTTGACACGAATCTCCTAACAAAGTTAATTTTCCCAAAAATGATTGAATAGCTTTGACAGTCTTGGGAATGGGGATTTTATCTATAGCTTCTACCCTTTCAGGGGGTATTCTAATCCCTTATTTTGACACAATATGCCCTAAACGTTTACCCTCTATAACAACAAAATGACATTTTTTAGGATAAAGACTGATACCATATTCCAAATCCTTGATAAATATCTTCTCCAAGTGTTCTACATTATCCTCAGCCCTTTTTGAATAAGCAGTAAGGTCATCTTGGTACACAACCATTATAGCATTGATCAAATCTGCAAATGCCACATCCATGGCCCTTTGGAAGGTCGCCCCGACATTTGTGAGACTGAATGGCATTCTCACATAAACATACATCCCCCATGGAGTGGTAAAAGTTGTCTTATACTGCTCAGACTCTTTAACTTTGACTTGATTGTAGCCAGAAAATCCATGCATCATTGATAACAACTCACACCCTGTCACCTTATGCAATATAGCTTCCATATTAGGGAGAGGGTAATTATCTTTGAGGGAGGCAACATTTAAATTCTTAAATTCTTCACACAATCTAATATCCCCATTCTTCTTTCTTACTGGAACCAATTTTGAGACCCATGTTGAATGTCTAATGGGCTTGATAATGCCCCCATCTCTGAGCTTTGTCAATTCCTCTTGCATCCTTGGTTCCAGAGTTGGGTTGATGGGCCTTTGCTTTTTTCTGAATGGTTTTGCATCTGGTTTCAATGGGATCTCATGTTGAAATAAATCCTCCCTATTCGCCTTGAGATCTTCATAGGACCATGCAAACACGTGCTTGTATTTTCTCAACAACGCAATCAACATTCTTTTGATTGTTGGACTTATTTTCTTCCCAATATATACCTTTTTTGGTGCTAGCTCAATCCCCATATTGATTTCTTCAATATCCTCCCTCTTGATCGGTGTCTACTTCATGAGAGATCGATCATTTCCATCATATACCCTTTCCAATGCCACAAATCCTTTGGGAAGCTTTCTGGTTTTAAGCTGCAAGACCTCTTTTCCAAATACTGTATGTTTTCCATCTACTTCCTCCACAAAAGCATTGAAGTCAATCTCTTGAGCCTCATACTGATCTATGCAATGAAGAAAATTTATGAGGTCAGTATCATCATTGAAAACTTTCCAGCTATATATATTGTCAGGGATAGCAAGTCTCATTTTAAATTATACGTGGGATACTCCAGCCAAGGTGACATCATCTCTTCTCAGGGCTACATTAGCTAAAAAAATCTGCCATTATGTTTTTTGACCTGTCTATCCACTCAATGGAGAAAGCATCAAATAATTCAATTGTATCCCATACAACATTCCTATATTGTTTCAACCTTTTGTGTTTTGCAGCATATTTTGACTTGACTTGTGAAATAATTAGCTCATAATCTCCCAGAATAGTTAGCAATTTGATCTTATGTTTAACAACCATATTTAAACCAATTAACAGAGCCTCATATTCTACTACATTTTTACTACACTCAAAAGTCAGTAGAAAAGAATATTTGAACATGATACCTTAAGGTGAGATAAAAACTATCCCTGCTCCATTGCCCTCTTGGCTACATGCTTCATTGAAATACATCTTCCACACATCGCCATGACTCTTGGAAACATGTTTGTCAATTGGATCGGTATTAACTAGTTCAGGTTGGGCTGGTTCTATTCTAAAACTCCCAAAATCTAATCACAAAAACAATTCAATTGATCTTGAGGAACATAGTCTACAATTTGATTCATCCTTGGTCCCCTATATAACTTGACTTCTTGACCATTTACTGGTATTGTTGCATAAGATAGGTCGAATTGCACATTCTCTCCAACTGCTGCCATCCACTGTCTTGACAAAAGCAATCCCAAAATGAGGAGGAGTATCAATCACAATTATGTCTATATTATAGGTTGCTTGTGGATAAGCAACCAATTTCACTTCAACATCTTTCATTACTCCCACGATTGGGATAGGCTTTTTGTCCATGGAATAGCACTTACCACCATTGGTATCCACCCACATGCTAAGTTGTTTCATAACACCTATTGGCATGATATTGATTGCAGCACCAGAATTTATCATACAGTTCCTCACTAGTTTGTTATTTATAAGCAACGTAGTAAAGAATGGGTCAACTTGTGGAGGATTTATCAGTGCATCCCCTAGACATACCTTAGGAATATTCACCTTTTCTTGCTTATTGCTGACCTTATTAGTCCCTTTATTCTCAGCACTTGTGTTTTTATCATTCCCACTAGATATCAATTGAACGACACTATCCCTATACTCCTTAATTTTCATCATTTCAAGCAATGGGACAAACATTTTTACCTGGGATAAAGCTTGTGTAAATTCAAAGGAGGTACCTTCTGATTTGATTATCTTCTTTTGCTCCAATGACTCTCCTTTGCTTTCCTCTTTTCTCTTTTATCTGTATCATCAGGATTTTGTTTATTTTTATGCAATTCTTTGCTTTCCTCCTTCTAGACATGCTTCTGCACATTTTTGTCAAGCTGCTTATTTTCTATTTTCTTCGGTGCTCCCTGTGTTTTTTCCTTCACAAATATCCCTCTTAGAACACCCTCATTTTCATTTACCGTTCCATTTCTCAACCAATATTTTCTTTTTCCCTATTCCACTACAGCAATAGTCAATTTCCTAATCTCTTTCTCAGTCGGTCTCCTTATATTGTATTTTCCTAACCGATATGGTGCACTAGGAGCGCATTGTTCACCGTTGCTTTCTTCATGATCATAAAAGACTTGTTATTTTGTCATGTGAATGTTGTATTTTTGGTGATCAACATCATACTCATAACCTTCTTCTTCTGAAGATGAATATCTCTCCTCAACAGGATGAAGGGTGTTGGAGGTTAAATATATCGTACGATCTTCTCCTTCATTGTCTACTAGTATTTCTTCTTCTTGCATCTTCTGAGCTACAATACAATGATCAGGGGAATGTGGCATGTCACAAATTTCACACCAAGGACTATTGTTGACCATATACGCTCCTCTCTTCTTTAAAGGGTCAGGAGTTTCTTTGTTTTTAGATCTATCCATCACAGGTTTTCCATCCTTCCAATTTGTATTGTAAGGCATGTCATGTAACCTCGGCCTCTCATTTTTCTATGTATTTTCTTGCCTATACTAAGGATTGTTGAATTGTTGAGGAACCCTAGGATTATCTCTTTTAGTGACCATTCCTGCAACCTTCCTATTTTTTTCAATAGTCAATGCTATTTTTTGAGCTTCAACTAAATTTCTGGGGCACCTATTTCTAAGCTCATATCCTATCTTTGGATCAAATGCCTTCAAATAAACACTCAATGTTGTAGGGTCCGCCAACTTTGATCCAGGTGGTATCTTATTATGTAATATGTTAAACTTCCAGTTAAAATCATAAATTGACTCATTTTGATTCTTTTGGATAGTCACTAATTCATGAAAGGCAAAGTCTGGTGCACACTGGTTCCCATATTGTTCAAGGAATTGATCATGAAATTCTTGAATGGAATCAATAGAAGTTGCTGGTAAACTATTAAACCAATCTCTAGCTTCTTCAGTTAATGACATCATGAATAGCCTCATCTGCACATCTTCATACTACATATCCAAATCTTGAATAAAAGCATTAAAACTCCTTAAATGTTCCTCTGCAGTGACTGCACTACTTCCTATAAATTTTGGGACAAGGCCTCTGCAACTGCTATCCATAGGGTGAGGATATAGTTGAAATCCTACTAAGTCGAATTTTATGATCATGGTTGTGTATTGCTGAGGGGGTGGGTTGTGATGATGTTGCTTTGGTATAATGGATTGTTGTATTGTGCATGAGGAGGTGGCATATATTGTTGGCCATGAGGTGGTTGAGCATTCAGATGATGTGAAGCATTTCTTGGTGGAACATTTGGTTGTATGTATTGATTCCCTGTCTGATATTGTTGTGCTTTTTGCGGGTTTGAAGGTCCTACATTATTATTTCCTTTCCTATGAGGTGGTATATATTTAGAGAGGTTAGTCGTTTGAGCATTAATTTGAACTTTCTGCGATTTTAAATCTTGGAGTTCCTTTATTGTTTGGAGCCTCATCTGTTCATGCTCTACTTTTTCTCTTTCCACTTCTTGTCTCTCATACTCCAAGTGTGCATTTAACTCCTCCTGAGTCATGAATTCGTAATTTCCTTCAGGAGCTACATTATTATCGGGTTCATTCTTATTTCCACCAATTCTATAATCATATTCTTGTTGTATCCTATTCCTTTCAGCCTCTATCCTTTCCTTAAATTCTTCATCTTTCTAAGGATTTGGTTGATAGAAAGGATTCATTTTCTCTTTAGGAGTATGAGGTTGTCCAGATGAACTATTTGTTAATGCATCATAGTGATTATATGTCTCACAGTGTGGTTTTGATGTTTTGTCCTTACTTGTCATGCACATGTCATCAAACACCTTCTTACCTTTATCATTCTTATGTGTCCATTTTCTTTTGTCACTAGGACCTTCTTTGTATAGGGACCTTCTACCATGCATATTGTGAATTATTGTGATGTTCTGATGTGTACTTTGCTTTATCAGAGTCGCCACTCACTTTCTTAAAAGTGAGAAAATTCTATGATTTCTTATTCCCAACGGACTCTGTCTAATATTTTACACTCTATGACAAAGGCCCTGACTCTGAGTTGACTCCCTAGTAGAGTCGCCAAACTGTAAGGTCTCAAAAGCGCAGGTTTGAACAACGAGAGGTTGCCAAGCTCTCAAAATGCTTTTGGCTAACGTACAAGGCCAAATGATGAATTTGAACCTTCTACTCTTTAGGCTCTACCAGACCTAGGCGGGTGCGCCTATGTGAATGAAGCAGACTTGGATTGTGTGTTTCTTCCCTAAGCAGTCTATCCACAATGACAATATGCTCAGTTAGCAGATGTAGAAGATAAATGGATGAAACTAAATGATGGAGTGTATGAGACCAATTCCTTGTTGGGTAAAACGAAGTCAAACAAAAGTTTCAGATGAATGACTTCTATCTGGCATAAATTATAATTGTTTGGAATACAAATATTTGTTTATAACTTGTAGAAACATGCAAGAAAGTAATTACCAAGTTCTTCTTAATGATCCAAATGATACTTCTAAATTACTGTGACTGACTTGAAAGGTTTAATCTTTACTTGAAAGAACCAACAAATCATACCACACAGATGCAACAAATGTGCATTAATAAACCGAGTATATGCTTGATATATCAATTTAAATAATAAAGAACTATCAACCTTGGAGACAACTTAATAATATTTTAATTAATCCAACAAACAACTGAGACCAGAAATATGCCATAAAAATTAGATGACTTCCATTGATTCCTCTAGGGTTTTATACATGCATCATAGTCTTTGAAATGTAAACATCATTGAAAATTATCTACTGTATACTTCTCCTATTCGCCTATATCTATTTTGTCACTATGAAACAAATATATATATATATCAAAATTGTGAAGGGACACGTCCCTTCATAAATGTCTTTTTCTCACAACAATAATTAAAAACGAAAATTAGGCTCTATTCAGCCACAAATGAACTTTTGACAAATGTTCCAGGTAATCCTTCCGCTCATGAGTGTCGGCATCTTCTAGTGCATTCCGGATTGATATCTCCATTTTCACCATCTTCTTGTTTAGTTCACAGGCCTTGTCCAATGATGAGTCATTTCCTATAGCCATTTCCAGAATCTATCGTAGCATTGACTCACATTCCTCAATCCATTTGGCCTTTTCTTTCATTTCTCCTCCATCTTCAAATAATGTTGGTAGTCCCTTTTTCATGGCATCAATTAGTCCTTGTGCATCCCCTTGCAATTCCTCATCGAAGTCTCTATGTTTTCTCATGATGTGGTTAGCAATATCAATAGCCACATTATCAGGAACATCCCTCTTATTTATTTCTTGGAACTTTTCTTGGATTCTTCCATCAACTCTCTTATGCTCTTACTTTGTAATATAATTCTTTGAATGTATTCCCCAAAGCTTGTTCAACCAAGTCATCAAGCTAGCTTGCCTCTTTCTGATCACTGCAGCAAGTGTATCATATTTACCCTAAGAATATGCATTTGATCCCTCCCATTGGTCTTTTGTTTGAGAGCTCTCACCATGATTCAGCTGCTTAGTTGATCCCAGTGTGATTCCCATCATATCTTTCAAACGGTCATTTTCTCTAAGTATTCTTTCATTATTCATCTTGTACATTTCCTTCTCCTTAATTAACATTTGGATTTGTGCCTTATTCAACTGGGCAACATTGATGCCAATCTCTGTTACAGCCATGGGATCAACTTCTCCAACTTTTAATGTCATAACATGCCCAAAAGCTTTTCAGTATCAATAATAATAGATTTTTTGTGTGGCGGATATAGGGCCCATATCATAAGTGATCCTTCATCTAGATTATATTTGGATCCTGCACATACCTCTGTTACCCCTTTAGGACTGAGCTTATGTGTGGCATTATTATTTTTCAAGAAACTATCAAAAACTAAAGCAAAATTCAGATCTAACCCTGGGAAAATCATAACACTAGCATCTTGCAATAGTTTTCTTCCCTTCTCAAGGGTCATATCTTCCATCTCTCTCCACACTTGACTTTAAATTATTCAATAATTATCCTTCATTACTCAGTGTTATATTTCCAACTGACTCCCTTATTAATTTTCCTTTCTGTTTGTATAAGAATGACTTGAATTCTTGAGACTTCACAAATTCATCATCAGCCACAAATGATCTGTATGGCATTTGCCTTGTATCTACATCTGAACTCTCTTCAACATCTAGCTCTCTAGGAGGACACTTGTAATCCTGAGTTCTTAGTCTGGAAATTCTGTCAGCTGGGCTTTGAGGCCTATCAACACCAGATGTCTCTTCTCCAAAAGATAACGATTTTGCATCTTGTAGTCCCCTGTTGTATTCATGAACTACCCATTCTGCTTCTTCCTCCAAATTTCTAATTAAATCATCATATTGATAGAGTATATGATCATACCCGCCTAAATTCCTTTTATGCCTAACAGAATGAATGCACCCCTCTGGATCAAAACCCTTTCGTGGTGGACCTCTCTTAATATTATATTGCAACAATTTATCAAGAATCATATCATACCCATATTTTGATAACACAATGAAATCACCAAAGCACAATGCGCTGGGCATAAATGCTTGTTTTCCAAAAGAACTTAAATTCATGACACTTGAATAATCCATCTGCCTAACAATCTCCAAGTAAGCAATTTTGTCAGGCACCGTTTTAGGCAGGATAAAAGGTGTATCTTTGAAGCTGTATACTCTAATCATAGTTGCATCTTCTAAACAATACCAATCCCCCCAATTGTGGTGAATAGGCCCATTGAAATCATTGGGTCTGAGAAATATTTTTATCTCATCAGATAATGAATACTCACAAGGATGATTATAGAATCTATACAATGGTTTCACAAAGTTCTCCTCAAAATGTACAAAATAAGAGCTGGCAAACCTACTATCCCAGATAGCAGTCTATAGTTGAATTGGTAATAATTTACCTTCCCTGTCCAATTGTGAAACCCTTAACTTTTCAGGCCACATCCCTAATTCTTGTCCATAATATAGTATTATGTGCATAAAGACTGAATAATGTTGGGAATGTAAAACAGGAGATCCATTTTTTATTGCCATCAATCCTGAATCAATCCCTTTGAAGATATATGAGGCATAATCAAAAGGTCTAGAATTATGACACTGAACATCCATTGCAATCACCATTGGCGCGATCGACATATACTCAGGGGCTTCCATCCCTAATACCTGGCATGCTGAGAAGTATGTATATTTCATGTAGGGCTCGAACAAATCAATATGAAATGGGGGCCCATCATTATCCTCCAGTGGAACCGAATCACCATCCCTCTTAAGTCTATGCAATAGTAGTCTCCAACCCTTATATATGGTGTACATCCTCCAGAACTCTTTCTCTAACTCTTCATGCACAATTTTTTCACTACCTGTCCCTTCTAGGTTAAAAACTTCACATATCGCTGCTTCTGACACATGTATGAATGGCTTCCCTGATGGATCACAAATGGCTTTCAGCTTTGGGTTATAGTGGGCAGCTAATAGTTTCAACAATTCTACATTCACAAACACATTTGGGCAGACTAATTTTCCTAGGTTAAAATTCCAAAGATTACATACTGGCTCAAACTGGTTCCTTCGATGGTAGTGAAAAATAAACTCATATCCCCTTATTGAGGTCCATATATCTCCTATGTGCTTACATTTATCCTTCAATTTCTCTACCTCTTCCCTAAGTTGCGCAAAGCACTTGGATTTAGGTTTGGAGCTGGGCAGCTGATCAATAAGGTCTTGATTTAGTTTCCTCTCAGCTACCTCTAGCTCATTCTCAGTTTCAATTTTTTGCTTTTTTCCTTTAGGGAAACTACTTTCACCTTGTCTCCTACCTTTTGATTTTCTTGAGCTCGTATTTTCCATTTTATTTCTTTAAAATTACAAAATTACAAAATGAAATTGCAGAGAACTCACAAGATTTATTTGAAGATCTTCTGGCCCTTCGTTCGCTCTCCCATTTATCCCACTGCCTGTTCTGCAAAATCTCCTTCATTTATTCTTCTTCAATTCAGGGAATTATCTATGCATTGTGTGTTCGTGCCGCCATTAATGTTTCAGCTCTGAGCATGAGTGTAGCAAGTTTTTCGAAATTCTCACTGTCACATCAAATGGTTGTATCGGCAAGACAATTTGAAACTTTGGGTGATCCTTTTACTTGAGTCAGGCCAATGTTCACTGAACACATTGTAGGTCGAGGAGACCACATCATTCCCACCAATATCAAATAATTAATCCTTCAAATTCTTATCATCTTCGCCAAGTGTCACTCTGATGATCCTTTTGATCTATTTGTATCTTGATCGGCAAGAGAACAAGTATCACCGAGAGATCTGAAAGTTTCCCCGACATTACAAGTCTCCCCGATGTACATTTCTTTCATTTCGAGCAAGTCGGGAAGACTCTCGCCGATGTAACTTCCATCGGCGTGACATAGAGAGTCGAGAAGACATTTCAAACTTACTCTGATAGCATGTGTCTTGCCAATATATTTCCTCATGCTTCGTCGGTGAGACAGGATGGGCATCTCCCCGATGGTATTTCATCGGCGAGACATGTATGCTTGGGCTAACTTATAGATCTTACTTTGATAGTGTCTGTCTTGTCGATGAATTTCTTCATCGGCAAGACGACAAGCTATATCTTCCCAATATGTATCCTCCCATGAAATTTGATTGGTGTGACAGTCTTGACCTCTCGTCGATATGCCCAAAACACCTGCATTGGAATGTAATAGCTTATGGACCGGAGAGACCTGCACCTACTCATGCCGATATGGATTATTTATTCAAATGCTTTTGCTTAGAGGGATTTTAAGGTATCAAAAGGTCAAAATTGATGTGATCACTGGTAATTATTATATGCAGAGGAGATTATATCAATTTTACACTCAAGATGTAGCTTTCTTTGGGAAATTTACAAGTACAAATTACTATAAAATTTCAAAAAAATTATAGTTCCAACATCACTGTCAAGTATTGTTGTAGTTGAGTTTTCATTTGTTGTCAAGGCGTAGGGTTTGATTGCAACAATGCATAATCGACCTTCAAGATTCTCCCTATCTTCTTCAAATTTAACACCTACACATTGAAAGAGAGAAGGAAGGTTGTGTCATTTAGGGGCTTGCCTTAGTCAAACCTCGTGTTAGTGTTTCCACTTCCACAATGGCAATGTCAATGAAAGAAAGCTAAATGATGAATGAATGATGAAACAACAATGGATGTAGCTCACCACTCAAAAATGGCTTCCTTGAAGGACTAAAGTCATACAAATCTCCTCAAGGCTTTGATCATGGCTTGCTTGATTTGCTTAAATACCTACAAGGGTTAGATCTCACAGTCAACATGAAAACATGAACATGAACAAACTCGCATACACTTTGACATGATGCTTTGATCTTGAATTACTACAATAAATCTTCTAATGACTACTCTTGACTTTCTTGATAATGCTCTTGAAAATAATTCTTGCTCAAATCTTCTTGTTAATGCTAGATAGTATTCAAATGATGTAATAACTAGGTGTTTATACATAATTATTCTAATTTCTTGAAAATTAAATCCAGACAACTGACTTTAAACATTTGAAATTCAAATAATAAAATTCCACCTTCGACATATTCAACTTTGGAGGAAAAATAGGGGACTTAGTCACCCCAAGCAACTAGGTCCCAACCATATTTTGTGGGTCTTAAGGTGTTGGGGGTAAAATATTAAATAAATGCTTCAGTTTTCTACATGCAATTTGTCGATAAATGTTAAAATGGGTTACAGAATGCATACTTTAGGAAATTAGGTGTACAATTAAATCCATGCATTTAGGGGGGAGCAAACATAGTGTGAATTTGTCAGGGGTGACAATTTACGACGCTATATTGAGGAAATTGTTGGTTCTACTAGGGGGTGATTCTTCATTCACCAAGGTAGAGAGTGATCACCAAAAATTAAGATCATTCACTATGTAGATGGAAAGTTACCTTTTATACAAGACCATTATAAGATCTACAACTTATCTCAAAGACTTCTAGAGATGTTTCATTTCATACCAAACACTTCTCAAACATCATCATAGTCACTTTCATAATAAAACCCACCAAAAGTGATGAACTCCCATAGAAAATACAAAAGACTTTACCAAACAACTATTGATGGAAAAATGGCCCAATTGGTCCAACAATTTGACTTGAGTTTTCAAATCACACATCCCCAATAGGAAGCTTTTGGTCCCCAAAAGCTATAGTTAATCAAAGAATAAAGGTTGACCAATCCTTCATCTTTTAAAGATGTCATCTTGTCTCACGCCATGAGACAAACATCATAAAAAACTAGGCATATTTCTATCTCTATCTAACCTAATGCACTTATTTTTCTCCTTCTTGCTACTCTTTCTATAAATGAACCCTCTTTACATCTATAAATTCCTTTTAAAGAACAACCCTTCCACTAATCAAATTCTTGTATTTAGGAGTACACTTCCCAATGCAACCTCAGAATTTCTAACATAATGGTGTAAAATAAACACCTTCCCATTCAATTTGATCCCATCTTAATTCTTGCTCCTTTAATTGAGCATGCCCCTATTATAGAGATAGGGGATCCCAAAGATGATATCACAAACATATAATATAATGGATCCACCAATACTACATTATTAAACTCACGAATAAGAAGAAAATATAAATTGTATTACTTGATCATTGATATCTCTACTCCTTTTTGTAGCCAATCTAAATCACTTGTCTATGAATGGTCTACCATCTCCAAATCAAGTTCTCTAACCAGCCTATGTATGTGTGTGTGTATGTGTATATGTCTATGTGTATATGTGTATGTGTGTGTGTGAATGTACGCATGCATATGTGTGCATGCATGGGTGTGTGTGTGTGCATGTGCATGTGCGTGTGTGTGCATGTGTGCGTGTACCTATTGATTCATGAAAATATTACAACAATGATTGAATCATCATGCCAATGTGTGTGTGTACCTATTGATTCATGACAATAGTACAAGAATGATTAATCATCATTCCTGTGTGTGTGTACCTATTGATTCATGACAATATTACAACAATGATTGAATCATCATGCCAAGGTTTGTGTGTATGTACCTATTGATTCATGACAATATTAAAACAATTGAATCATCATGCCAATGTGTGTGCATGTGTGTGCATGTGTGCATGTGTGTGTGTACCTATCAATTCATGACATTATTACAACAATGATTGAATCATCATGCTTCTCTATGTGTGCCTATTGGTTCATGACAATATTACAACAATGATTGAATCATCATGCCAAGCTTAGTTATAGAAAAATTGTACCATAGACATTCAACCCCATAGAGTAAGATAACTTGAAATGGATAAATAGATTTGTATACCCACTAGTTCATTTTAGCATTACAACGCAACAAAGATAAGTAAATAGCTCATAACCAAGGGAAAAGAAGAGAATCTCTCTTTATAGGTTGGGCTTATCTCACACACTTTATGCTTTTTATACCTACCAATTGCATTTTCTTGAAAGTTTTGAAAGCCTTTTCAACAAACCCGTTTTGTGTGCACCCTACAATTGTAGCGACCTTCCATGAGATCACATTTCTTTGAGGCATATGATCAAACAATTCACATGCCCTAACTATGCTTTGAAATTTTGCATACATGTCTACCAAGACATCTGATCAAACAATTTGTGTATCTTGTCTATCTATGCCCTATTTGATACCTCCCATTTTGTCACAAGTTGGGAATATGTTGGCAAATGTAAATTGGGTGGCGGTTAATTGCTATGGGAAAGGAAATGGTGAGGCTTAACAACTATAAGAACAAAATTTGGGAAAAGTTTCAAATTAAGGGGGTCCCACATGGGCCACCCCCAAATACATTAAATATATTTCCCTAACGATGCATATAACAACTTCCTAGGAAAATATTAATCTACCTAAAGTGTGGCATCCCACTACTTAACAAAACATTTTTTTTTATGGAAGGCATACATCACCTTTTCAAGCAACTTGGAGATACATTATGATGGTAGCTCTTATGTAAAAGTCAAAGTGGAGTCAAAATGCACTAGTGTAAATGTCATGGGAGCATGTTTCAATATTTATCATGGTGTAGAAGTCATGGTTGAGTCTCCAATAGTGTGTTGCTTACTACCCTTGTGCATGTTGGTGCTTTTGTGAAGGGATGTCTAGGAATAGAAAATGAACATAACTAAAGCAAATCACCACTATAATTTGAGAAGGGTGAGAAAGATCTATTTGGTTGAACAAGTGAGAAACATTATGCTCAATAAGATGGGGATTTACTTTAGAGAAACACCTTTTTTCAATATCTATCATGGTGTAGAGATCATGGTTGAGTCTCCAATAGTGTGTTGCTTACTACCCTTGTGCATGTGGGTGCTTTTGTGAAGGAATGGATAGGAATATAAAATGAACATAACTAAAGCAAATTACCACTATAATTCGAGAAGGGTGATAAAGGCTTACTTGGTTGAACAAGTGAGAAACATTATGCTCTAGAGAAACACCTTCTCGAAGGTGTTTAACACTTCTTGAGGCACCAACGGGTTAGGTAATGAATCTTAAAACTAAGAAAACACTTATAAACCTCCTTTTGTTGTCGATTTTTGTCTTATTGATGCTACAAAAGCTTTAGTGACTAGATCAAGATCAATTAGCGCTAGTTTTCGGTCAACAATAACAACTAAGACTAATTCAAGGTTGACAAAAGAAGCTCTTTCTTTTGTATATGGTAGATATGGGACTAGGTAAAGGTGAGCAATAGGCTATGATCCTCAAACTGGAAGGGACACTACCAATGTTGGCAATGATATTGCTAGTGTAGGTGTTGTTGCTTAATTTGAATCAAGGAGGAATAGAAGATTATCAATTGCTTCAACTGACTATACAATGTGCATAATTGTTAGACCTATTGAAAAAGGTATGAAGACAAAGAAATAGATATAGTGTGGACATATCATCTCTTAAGACTTAGGTTGTTGGAGAATATGTGAGAAATGGACAATCTCTCCACATTCTTGAAATTGTCATGATGACTTTGTGATATCGCCATCCAATCATAAATGAATGATAAGGAAACCCAAACACCCCTTGAATTTTCTCCCAACCACCCCTTGAATTTTCTCCCAAGTCATTCTCCGACTTTGCATAGATCTCATGTGTTTGTGGATGTGATCTATCCCCTACACAAAAAAAGAATGTACCATTTTATGACCTTTAATCCAACTAAATCCAAAGATCTTTTTAATTCCTTTATCTTTCATCAATCTCCAATCTCCTTACCATTTGAACCTCACACTTGTCCACTTCTGCATAGATGTTTGAGAGTAGCACACAAGTCAAAGCATTTTTAATATCAAAATTAAAAAGCAGCGTCACTAAATACTCCTACGCATATATTCATAAGCATGTATTCATATGAATTACAAACCCCAAGAAAACACACCCACACAACCACCACAGGATTAACTGGCAACTGGCATCTTAATGATAAAGTTTAAGATGCCCTCAAGATTGCCAGCTCGAGCAAGGTGAACTATGCACACATAATGATAAATTATAAGTGTAGTGCAATAAGGGTTACTCATCCGATTGAAGTATGCATAATCCTCATCATAGCTCCATGCACATAAACACAAGCAAAATACTTTTAATGTCAGGACATGTTCCAGAGTGCATCATTAGTTCAAAGGTTTTTGAGAGCATCCTTGCAAAATCCATTTTGTGCTTATGCTGCAATCATTGCAGAGTCCATTTTGAGACCGCATTTCTTTGAGGCATTTTGTCAATCACTTTACGTGGTTTGTTTATGCTTCCATAATTTCCATACATGTCTATAATATCTGACAAAAATCCTCCTTCCATTCTGTGCGTATTCTGCAATCATGGCATTCCATGAGACCACACTTTTTTCTTAGGCATTTTGTCAAACAATTCGCGTGCATTGTCTTTGCTTCCACATTTTGCATACGTCTACCAGAACAGTTGCAACTACATCTGACAAAAATACCTTTATGATTTGATGTATGTCCATACCCTATTCCAAAGCTCCGATTTGGCACGGGCTGGTAGGACGCTGACAAAAGTTACAGAGTTTGGCTTTACACCTGCCAAATGCATTTCCTTGAAAGTTTCTAAAGCCTTATCGGCAAATCCATTTTGTATATTTCCTGCAATCAGGGCAATCCATGAGAACACATATCTTTGAGGAATTCTGTTAAACAGTTCCCGTGCCTTGTCTATGCTTATTCTGTCAAACAGTTCGCTTGCCTTGTCCATGATTCCAGATTTTGCATACATGTCTACCAGGGCAGTTGCAATCATAACATCTGACAAAATTCCTCTAACCTTTATCATTCGATGGATGCCTATACGCTGTTCCAAAGCTCCCATTTTCGCACAGAGAGGGAGGACGCTAGTAAAGTTTGCGGAGTGTGGATTTATACCTGCCAATTGCATTTGCTTGAAACTTTCTAAACCCTATTCCAAATAAAATTCGTCCATATCCTTCAATCATGGCATTCCATGAGACTAAATTTCTTTCAGGCATTCAGTCAAACAGTTCACGAACCTTGTTATACTTCTACATTTTGCATACACGTCTACCAGAGCATTTCCAACTACAAAATCTGACAAAATTTCTCTATCCTTATGCTTTTATGGATACCCTTTACCTAGTTCCGAAACCCCCATTTTGGCACAGGCTGGGAGTACGCTGGCAAATGTAAGCTATTGGGGTTGAAGACCTGTTTGTTGTATATGGTGAAAAAGTGCGACTGCCTCGTCAAGACACGCGTGTCTTCTGTACGCTGAATATTCCATGAAAAGCTCTCTCGTTCTTTTATGTGAGCAGACACCTTACGGGTATCTACCAAACTTCTGCAGCGCGAAAACAATGACTTTGAGTTTTGAGTTTGGCTTGGGTTATGCATAGGAATTGGGCTGCTGACTGTAACAATTGACAAGATTGTTTAGGGAAATGAAAATGGGTGTTTGGCAAAAAGAATGGGTTAAATTGGTTTCAGATGTACTATTAAAGAGTTAAAAAGTTTAGAATGTATGGTTTAGGTTTAAACATGTTTTTTTTTTTTTTTTGATATAACAGGTGTTCTCGCAACCCAATCCAGTGGCCCAGTAAGTTTAAACATGTTTTATAGGTTTGATTATCTAATCATCTTGACACATGCTTGTTAATCTCATGATGTGTCATCAAGTCAGATTCAAACCCAATAACTCAACATGTATGTGATTCAATTGCAACCAGCGGTCTAACAGAAGTATACAACTATCATACCAACACCATGTGACACATTGCAAAGCCGAATACAGTTGTCATATTGGCATCGTGTGACACGTTGCAACACCAATGTCCAACATCTATCAAGTTATGAATCTAGCTCAACTTCATTCTAATAAACCCCACCTATGCACACCTTTATTGTGTTGTATTTTGGAACCAATGATTTGGAAAACCATTTGCAACTCATTAAGACATATTGGATCCTTGGCAAGTTGGCTTTGAGACATCAAATCTACAAATCCCCTTACAATAGAAGATGGGGGGATTCATCTTACAAAAGGAGGACCAGTTTTTACACAAATATCACATTTTTTTCATTCCAAATCATCTATATATGAATACATACACAAAATGTTCAACAATTTCATATCTTGAATGTTTTTTAATTTCAAAATCACCACATTAACAAGATCTAACTAAATAATTGTAAGTCATCTTTTGTTGATTTACTTTTTTGGAGGAGTAGTTTATAATAATTTACTTTGAAAAAAATTTAAATATATATTTTTTAATAGCTTTTATTTAGAGATATAAATGCTATTTTTTCAATTAGAATGATTTTTATACAATAGCAAGTTTCTAAATGTTGTTTTTCATTAAGAACAAACACAACCTAGATTTATAAGTTTCTATCTAGATTATTTTCTAAGGATTAGTCATAATCCTTAGTTTTACCCCTTTCTTGTCCGAGACCATATCTATAGTCACAAAATGATCTTGCACTTGCATGAATGACCCCTTTACTTTTAAAATTGAAATTCTATTGTGGGGGCCAACATGACCTATCCTTATGATTGTTATGTGTCAACTCAATATGAGAAAGTGTTCCATTATGACTCCTAGTGTTTTATTTTGAGGTGGAGCCCTAGTTCAACTTACATTATTAAGACATATCTAGATTCCTTCCACCTTAGAGCTATTATTTACAACTTGCATATGCATTATTAGGAGCATCTAAGGCATTTTGCATGTTTGAGAGTATTATCATTGATCTTTCATTTAGTTGTTGATTTAGTACATCTTTATATAGTTTTAACATAAGGGAAGCAATTATCCTTACTACATGCAAATCAAGAAGTAAAAGGCAACAGCTTTTATGTAGAAACAAATTGAGAACATCAAAACAAATTAAATTTGACATTATTAAAATTAGTAGAGAATGAATCTATAGATACAAATCAAATCCACACTTACAAAATCAAATTCATAACCACATAAATGATTCAAAGTGATAGACAAATCATTTATTCGTTTTCAACAATATTCATTTATTTCAATACATTTAATTTATTTAAGCCCTACACCCTCAATAGAGTTTCCTGGCTTTTCGAACAATCATAATCTAGTATACATTTATTGGCAAATCCTACAGCTACACTTTCACTTACCAAAAAAATATAAAGAAATATAGTTTACTTGCAAAAAAAGGGAAGCAAATTTAAGACAAAAACTGAAAACCAATAATTATATACAGCATTTGAGTTAGCCAAACTAACAACAAAGCCTGCAAGTGATTAAAAATCCAACCAACGCCCATTTCTTAAATGATATTCCTGCATTGCTGTTTAACACTTTCAGTGCTGCCACCCTGCAATCCATTTGAATAATATAGAGTTGTCCTTCTATGGGACCCTTCATTTATTCTCAGGGAACATAGATATCTATATTTCCCTTGCTGCCAGCTTGTCAGTGACTTAGTAGAAGAAGGACCATAAACAGTTAGTGTAAGGCTACTGGTGGCGGTGTGTAGTTTATATGATATCTTGTGCTACCAAATGATTTACCCTGCAACTGCCCCACCCAACAACTCAGAAAATATTATTACATCGACCCAGCAGAGGAATCAAGTCAAATCAAATCATTTTTGTCTGTATATATAAAGCTTCCACCTCATCTTTCTGGTCCAGGCAATCAAGGTCTGAGTGATTGTACATATAGTGTATAGGGCACCATCTGAATAACAGGTCCCCTCACTGTTGGGTCAGTGGTCCCGAACTGTTTGGGATGAATCTTGAGCATACCTAACACCATAACTTTGGCTCACTTTAGTACTGACAAACAAATTCACACCCACATTGGAATTATTCAATCTAAAGTCTCAACAGGTGTTGCCAATTTAAACGTAAGTATTGTCTGGTATTTTGTCTTGAAGAATAAAGTATGGATGTGGGCTCATTGGCTTTTGTTTAAAAAGAGAACGAAAATGAGATCTTGTTTGATTTACTGCTAGAGAGAACCAAATTGTACAAATAGAAGTGCACAAAAATCACAAAAATGTGCACAGTTTGCTTAGGTAAACACTAATCCATGGTGTGCAGGATGGTGTAGATTCGTTGGAATATAGTTTGGAACATTGTTGTTGGCGTACACGTAATAAACCAGAGACACTTTCGCATAGAAATTGCTCCAAAATCTACACCCAATGCACTCCAAGTACAAACTGGATGTGTTTGCCTTAATTTCCCATAGAAAATCCTCAAAAACTGAAACTCTTTAAGGAAAACTTCAAAACACGTATTTCATTTAAAATGCTTTCCAATTACATTACAGTCGAAGTACATAGCCCATGTTGATGCTGACGTGTTATGTGCTCTTAACGTGATCATGCAGTGTGTAAATTCTTGATAAATATTCTTAGATTATCAAATGATCTAGTGTTTTGCTTTCTATAAAAATAATGAAATTTTAAATAGTTTGTGGTCAAATTAGTGGGTAGTATCTATTTGAGATTAAGTCAGTTTCAATCTAAAATTAAATTATTTTTTTACGATTTGAGGATCAAATCCACACATTTGAGTTTATGGAGACTAAATCTAGATCCTTGGTAATGTGGAGTCAAGGTCAATATAATCTTATATAAAATGTCAACTTTCACATAGAAATACATCAATAGGGAGGCTATCCTTCATGCATTGTTGTCAACTAGAAATATCAATAAAGCAAAACATTCAACAACCTCCAAAACATTGTTCTACCACTTGCAAATAGCTAATCATACAATGTTTTCTTGTTCTCTAGATTTATGAAATAAGAACATATAGAGTAAACAAGATGCCATGAAATTCATATACACTATAACAAAAGACCTTATAGTTGGAGAAACCCTAAAATATGGAGAAAAAATTAGTAAGAGGGACTAAAACTCCTCATGCCACTATGTCTTAGACTTTTAAATATGGTACAATGCCTCAAGGATTACATAGAGCTCAACAATTATCTAAACAAACTCCAAGGAATTGCGCTTAGTCTTAACAACTCTAAAACCCTACTCTTCTACAATGATGGAATAATGAAGCAAAGAAGGGTACAATGAGGGTTTTTTTCAAACTTTCCAATGTTCAAACAAGACCCACATTAACAAGAAGCATATGGTCCTTCCATAATATCTTGTGTACCAAGAGTGGATGATCACATGCCAAATTGGAAATCCAAACAACAACCAAAAACCCATCATTTTCCACAATCTACCTATGTTTTGAGTGAAATGGTGAAAAAGTGGATACTCTAGGATTTTACTCTAGGGTCTAGGCACCTTTCCTCATTTCACATAGAGGGGTTTGTGGTAGCGGAGGTTTGATGAATTTGGACAAGGTATAAGACTGACTAGCAACCTAAAAGATGAGTCAACTTGCCCTTGACCAAATATGGAATGAAATTGGAAATGGGATGCAATTAAATGACTTGGTTAATGATGCAATTAATTGTTTTGATGCAAAAAAAATAGATCCAGAATGTCACACAGAAATTCATGCTTTAGAAACAGACTGAGCAAAGTATTTTGCACTTACGTGGTATGAATTCGATGCTAATTTTTGAGGACCTAGTCACCCTGGGCAACTATGTCTTAGTAGGGGAATTCTAGATCTGATTTTATAGTCCTCTGATGTCAAATTTGAGCCTTCTTTTCCACTTGTTGCACTATCGATCACTATTGGGTATTGTTGTAGCTGAGTTTCCATTTGTTCTCAAGGTGTAGGGTTGATTGCAATAATGAACAACTGACCTTCAAGCTTCTCTCAATCTTCTTCATATCTAAAACCTACACATTCAAAGAGAGAAGGAAGGTTGTGTCATTTAGGGGCTCACCTTAGTCAAACCCTGTGTTAGTGTTTCCACTTCCACAATGGCAATGCCAATGAAAGAAAGCTAAGTGATGAATGATGATAAAACAACAATGGATGTAGCTCACCACTCAAAAATAGTTTCCTTGAAGGACTAAAGTTATACAAATCTCCTCAAGGCTTTGACTGTTGCTTGCTTGATTTGCTTCAAGACCTACAAGGGTTAGATCTCACAAAGAATATGAAAACATAAGCATGAACAAACTCACATACACTTTGACACATGATACTTTGATCTTGAATTGATGCAATAAGTCTTCTAATGACTACTCTTGACTAGCTTGATAATGCTCTTGACAATAATTCTTGCTCAAACCTTCTTGTTAATGCTAGGTAGTTTTCAAATGATGCAATAACTAGGTATTTATACACAATTATTCTAATTTCCTAAAAAATAAATCATGACAGTTGACTTTAGACATTTGAAATTCAAATAATAAAATGTCACCTTCGACATATTCAATTTTGAAGGCAAAATTGGGGGACTAGGGAAACTAGGTCCTAGCCCCATTTTGTGGGAATTAAGGTGTCGAAGGAAAAATATTAAATAAATGCTTCATTTTTCTACATGCAATTTGTCAATAAATGTTAAAATGGACTCCAAAATGCATAATTTAGGAAATTAGGCATATAATTAGGTCCATCCACTTAGGGCGAAGCAAAACATAGTGCGAAATTGTCATGGGTGACAATTTACAATGCTACATTTAGCCCCCACTTTAGTGAGAGGATGAATTTATGCTCAGGCTCACACTAACATAGAAAAATATGTAAAGAGGGGTTAGATTTTCCAAATGTTGAAGATATAGTATAACAATGAATCTAGGGAGGGTGCACTTGAGCCCCCATTAATTCAAGATCCCATGGCAAACCAACATAAAAAAAAAAAAACACACATGTATGTAATACAACAAGACACCATACACAAACATACACAATGTCAACACAAAATGCACAAGGAGGGTATGAATATCACAAACTAGCAAGTTGCATTATACTAGGATCCACACCCAAAGGCATTCATGATTCACGGGCTAACAAAGTCCAATATTTTCTAAGTAAATTCTCAAACCTAAGGCAACATGGGCTAGTGAAGTCCAATATTCACTAGGTGAGCCCCCAAGACAAAGTACAAAAATGAGAAACACACAAGGACTAGTGAGGACCAATTTTCACTAGGTGTGTACCCATGTTAACCATACCAAAAATTATATTCCTTGATAATTCTGATAAGGTTCTACAAAAATGATCAAAATGCTATGCCAATGTATCACTAAGTCCAACGTGTGTGAACAGAGTGAAGCAAAAATTCCAATGTCAACGCATCACTAAGTCCAACGTTTGTGAACAAATTGAAGCACAAATTCCAATGTATTCCCCCACCTTAAAGTAATTACTAAACACCACATTGTAAGATATTTCTTTAAGGTAGAAAAAAGATAGATACAATATTGTAACATCAGGAGAGCTTATTTGGAAAGCCATATGCCAACAATATGTACCAAAATGAAGCTACCTCATGATAAGGGGTTGCCCCCAAATGCAATGCAACAAACAACACAAAAGATGAACACATAAGGGATCCGTTGATTTGAGGTCAGTATACATCTTTGCTACCATAGTGTAAATGAGCTCAAAATTGAGATCATTCCCCAAATACTCATGGAACAACAAACACAATGGAAGAATGGCACATAGAGAGAGAAAACAAACTAAGTTTTGGGTCAACATGGAAGAGACCTAAATGTCTTAATTCCTTGCATCGTCCCCAAAAGGAAAACATAAGACAAAAAAGAAAGAACAGAGTGTACGACATAGAGAAGAATGGAGATACAAATAGAAGAATGACACAACATCTTCATTTCCTTTGTATCCTTGCATCAACGAAGCAACAAGGGTCCTCCAAAGAAAACTCATAAATATAAAGACACACCAAGTGGCACAACATGGGGGATCACATCACGTGCAAGAAAACACAAATAATACATAACGCAAACACATAAGAGTACCACCTATGATCCAACCTAAATCAAATCGTTTGCATCTCAATATTACTCATCATATAGGAAGGGTGGACAACTAGCCAAAGGGACTACAACAAGTGTCGTACTAGGAGCAACATGTGATGGGTCACTCTCATCATGAGGATCATCACGGTTGCCCCCATCTAAATCCATAGACTTTGAAAACAACAAACATAGTTCTTTATGCACTTTTTCATCAATTTTAACATCTTCATCCTCATCATCCAGATTTATCACCATGGGAGGTTTAATGACAATGTCAATTGTATGTTCTTGTTTTACTCTTTGTTTTGGTTAAGTCATGTAAGGTTCAATTTCATGTTTTTTATGAAATTTGTAATTCATCTTAATTTGTTTGCATAGGTGTTTGATCATCATGTAATATTTTATTGTTTTCTTCCAACTAACGAGAAATAGCCGACATTTACGCCTACGATCTTTAGCATTTCTATTTCTTCTTGTTTGGTTTTCAATTTGTGAAGGTGTAAGGGTGGGTTCTCGACCATCGATCTCTTTTCTTCCCTTGGGGAGGAACTGAAGGGACCACCAAGGGTTGGTAAATTGTTATCTCCTTAGGTCTATAATTTTTTCTCTTTTGATGGTACAAAGGTGATCTTTTGATTGTCTCTTGGTCTCTTGTACAATATAGGTGGAGGAACCCTCACATAAATACCTTGTGAATTTGGAAGAGAATTTGCTTTAGGCATGGGTTCATCCACAAATTGTGGGGTGGGAGGAACAACCATAGCCTTATCATTCTCAGGAATATTGCTAAGAGATAATTATGTTATGTGCTTTGCCTTAAATTTTTGATATTATCTGAAAAATAAGTCTTCACGAGGTTTAATTGGTTCCATGGGTTGAGGCAAAAAATAGTCTAAGGAAAATTTTCCATAGTAAAATAAAGGATTAAACCCATTATGATGCACTATGTATATTTGATTTTCAAATAGGAACTTTATGCACTTGTGGATATCCGAAAAGATGGAATTCATGGAGTGTAGCCATGGATAGCCAAGCTTCACATGGAATTGGTTTGACATCGGGATGATGAAGAATGATACATCTAATTGTTTCGGTCCAACTTTAAGAGAAAGAGTGATCAAACCTATCATAGTGCAAGTAAAACCATCATGAGTTTTTAACCATGCATTCAATTGTTCATAAGAATCTTGATAAAGCTTGTGCACATACAAGAATTCCTTAGTGATCACATTCTCTATGCACATGGGATCAATGAGTATTCCCTGTGTAGGTTTGTCATTGATATGTTCAACGATATAGAGAGGACCATCGAGAACATGTATAGATGCATCAATATGTGTGAAAGCTATGTCGGGTAACAAAGATGTTTGGCCCTTATGAGGTTGAACATCTATTAAAGAAATCATGTTGTCTAGACCATCCTCATCATCATTCTTATCATCACAAGCTTGCACAAAGTTAGATGTATGATTTGGCATTGGATTCGTAAAAATTTGTAAATTTTTGATTTGGTAGGGAAACAAATTTGTTTCCTTTGTCATTAACATCAACCAACTAGATGTGATTAGAATTGATGAGGTCTTGAACTTGATGTTTAAGACGCATGCATCGTTCCATATCATGTCCATGTGTATGATGATATTGACAAAAGGATTTGGATTGAAATCTATAGATAATGGTTTTGTTGTATGCACATGTCTAATCAAAGGTAATTGGATTAGGTTCTTTCTCAAAATTTGTAACGTGATTGAGTGAAGGGAATCGGGAAATTGGGTAAACAATCTATCTCTTAGCCTAAATTGATAAAGTGGTTAGTTGTTTGAGGCATGCTTATCTTGATAACATTTTTATTTTTCTTTTTGAATGTTGATAGTTGTTTTGAGGTACATATTTGGATTTCTCAGTAGGAGTTGATGAAGATACTTCTTCATATTGACTAATGGAATTTTGATAGTCACAAAGAGCCATACACAAGTGTGTAAAGGATGGATATCTCATTAATAAGATCTTATCCCTAATGTTGGGTTACAAATTCCCAATGAACACTCTTTGAACATCAACATCAAGAAGAGTAAGATTGATTTGTGAGTATAGTAACTAATATCATCCTATGAAGTCTGTCACCTTTTCATGTTTTCCTTGTTTGCACCTCACTAAATTAGTTAATGTAATTTAAGGACCTATGTTTTCTTGGAAATGTTGCAGGAATGCATCAACAAGTTCATTGAATGAATGAATCTAGTTATTCAATAATGAGCAAAACCATTCCAAGGTCGTCTTTCAATGACCTAGGAAAGAGTTTAGCTAGGAGTTTATCTTCAAAGATGAAGTCGGTACACAATGTCGTATAAGCTGATATATGACTATTAGGATCTCCTTTGCCATTATACTTCTCAAATCTAGGAATTTCTATGTTTTGCGGCATGGTTGTTTTCAAATTTTAAGTGACAATGGACTCCTTTTGACATATTGTGATGGTTTTCCATTTTAAGCTTGGTTTAATGTGGATATCTGTTGTTGAAGTGGGGTCACATTTTGCAAAATTTGATTGATGAATGAGTCATTGCTTAACATGTTTTGAGAATGCGGTGAGTATGGTGGAATTGTGTAAGTGCTTGGTGGACTTCTATGTTGTAAGTTTAGAAGGGATGATGAATATTGAGGTGTCGCATGTGATGTCATGAAATTATAGGGTTTCTACTTGAAATCCCTAAGCTTGGAGTTATGTCATTGGTTTGTTGTATCATTGAAGCTACAATTGGCAATGTGTATGTAGGAATAGAGGGTATAGTTGTGGGGAGGGAGACTTGGTTTCCTCCTTGGATTTTCAGAGTGTATCCTAAAGCTTGAGTGCAAATAGCCATTGTAGGAATGTTGGAATCCACTATATGGGCTAAGTTATGCAAAACCTTTAATCCTTGGGCATCATTGATCAATTTCCTTAAGTTGTCCACTATAGGCACTATTTGTCCCACTAAGGATTCAATACTTAAGTAGTCTTTCAATCCCTCTAAGTCTTTTCTAATTGGTTAAGTTTATCCTTAGGAACATGCACAATAGTGGTCTCAACATCCATAAAGGTGCAGTTTGTGATGTTGTCATTGGTATGGTAGGATTAGAGATAGAGTCCAAAATAGGCATGGTATTGGAAATACCTTGTGTGAAAGAGTTGGAAGACTTAGGATCCACAACAGATGTAACAATAGCATGGGATGCCATAATTCTACAACTATGTCTCTCAAAGTATTGGAAATAGGACACCGGGTCGTGAAGCTCATACAAGTTTCAAAACACTAGATGTGCCCACTATGAGCACTAAATTGCCAAACAGTCATAGAAAAATACTCAGAAGAAAAAATCAGAAAGAAGAAGACAAAAAACACAGAAACAAAGGTCTGACAAAAATTTGGGCCAAAAATAGCTAGACTAAGTTTGGTTGTCATATTGTTTAAGGTTCCAATGTCTGTGTGCATATAGGTATGATAATGAATTATTTCCTAGAATTTACCCAATTTATGATTATGTAATTCAAAATGCAAGTGTTCAAAAAATTGCAAAATGTTCAAGCAATAAAAGACAATTGTAAATGCAATTTCCAGATCTATGATGCAACAATTGTATGCCAAAATATGAAAATGATGAAGTTGATGCCTTTTTGAAACAAAATAATGTATTTTTTCACTTTTTTGAGCTATATGCAAGATGCCTAAATGAATGCAATGAACAATTTGAGATATATTTTTATATTTGAATGACCTAATTCAAATTTTAAATACTATTAGAATGTAAATTAGACCTAAAATGACTATAATTAACCCCTATTGCAAACTAAAATGCAATATTACATGCATTTTTTTTGAATTTTTTTATGCTTTTTATGATGCAAAGATAGATGCCTAAATAAACAATGTCAAACAATGCAATGGTAAACCTACATCTAGGATGAATTGCTTCAAATTTTAGAAGATTTAAAATGCTAACATGTCGGGTTCACCAAAATGAAATGGTGAAAAAGTGGATACTCTAGGGTTTAGGCACCTTTCCTCATTTCATTTAGAGGGGTTTGTAGTAGTGGAGGTTTGATGAAATTGGATAAGGTATAAGATTGAATTGTAACCTGAAAGGTGAGTCAACTTTCCCTTGACCAAATCTAGAATGAAAATGGACATGAAATGACTAGGCCAATGATGCAATTAATTGTTCTAATGCAAAAACAACATATCCAAAAATTCACAGAAATTCATACTTTAGAAACAAACTGAGCAGAGTATTGTGCACTTGTGATATGAATTTGAAGCTAATTTTTGAGGACCTAGTAGCCCTAGGAGACTATGTCCCAGTAGGGGAATTCTGGATCTGATTTCACAGTCCTCTGATGTCAGATATGAGCCTTCTTTTTCCACTTGTCACACTGTCGAATCATTATCGAGTATTGTTGTAGTTGAGTTTTCGTTTGTTGTCAAGGTGCAGGGTTTGATTGCAACAATGAACAATTGACCTTCAAGCTTCTCTCAATCTTCTTCAAATCTAAAACTTGCACACTCAAAGAGAAAAGGTTGTGTCATTTAGGGGCTTGCTTTAGTCAAACCTTGTGTTAGTGTTTCCACTTCCACAATGGCAATGTCAATGAAAGAAAGCTAAATGATGAATGAATGATAAAATGACAATGGATGTAGACCACTCAAAAATGGATTCCTTGGAGGATTGAAGTTATAGAAATCTCCTCAAGGCTTTGATTGTTACTTGCTTGATTTTCTTGAAGACCTACAAGGGTTAGATCTCGCAAACAATATGAAAACATAAACATGAACAAACTCCCATACACTTTGACATGATGCTTTGATCTTGAATTGTTGCGTTAAATCTTCTAATAACTGCTCTTAACTTGCTTGATAATGCTCTTGACAATAATTCTTGCTCAAATCTTCTTGTTAATGCTAGATAGTTTTCAAATGATGCAATAACTAGGTATTTATACACAATTATTCTAATTTCCTGAAAATTAAATCTTGACAACTAACTTTAGACATTTGAAATTCAAATAATAAAATGCCACCTTCGACATATTCAATTTTGGAGGCAAAATAGGGGAACTTAGTCACCCTAAGTGACTAGGTCCTAGCCCTATTTGAGGGACTTAAGGTGTCGGGGGAAAAATATTAAATAAATGCTTTAGTTTTTTACATACAATTTATCGGTAAATGTTAAAATGGGCCACAAAATGCAAAATTTAGGAAGTTAGATGTACAATTAGGTCCATGCAATTAGGGGGGAGAAAAATATAGAGTGAAATTGTCATGGGTAACAATTTACGATGCTACATTGAGGAAATTGTTGGTTCTACTAGCGAGTGATTCTTCATTCACCATGGTAGAGAGTGATCACTACAAATTAGGATCATTCAATATGGTAGATGGAAAGTTATCTTCTATACAAGACCATTATAAGATCTACAACTTATCTCAAAAACTTCTAGAGATGTTCCATTTCATACCAAACACTTCTCAAACATCATCATAGTCACTTTTGTAATAAAACCCACCAAAAGTGATTAATTCCCATAGAAAATACTAAAGACTTCACCAAACAATTATTGATGGAAAAATGGCCCAATTGGTCCAACAATTTGCCTTGAGTTTTCAAATCACACATTCCCCAATAGGAAGCTTTTGGTCCCCAAAAGCTATAGTGATTCAAAGAATAAAGGTTGGCCAACCCTTCATCTTTTAAAGATGTCATCTTGTCTCACACCATGAGACAAACATCATAAAAAACTAGGCATATTTTCTATCTCTATCTAACCTAATGTGCTTATTTTTCTCCTTCTTCCTACTCTTTCTATGAATGAACCCTCTTTACATCTACAAATTCCTTTTGAAGAAAAACCCTTCCACTGATCAAATTCTTGTATTTAGGAGTACACTTCCCAATGCAACCTTGGAATTTCTAACATAATGGTGTAAAATAAACACCTTCCCATGCAATTTGATCCCATCCTAATTATTGCTTCTTTAATTGATCATGCCCCTCTTATAGATATAGGGGATCCCAAAGATGATATCACAAACATATAATATAATGACATCCACCAATACTACATTATTAAACTCAAGAATAAGAAGAAAATATAAATTGTATTACTTGGTCATTGATATATCTACTCCTTTTGAAGCCAATCTAAATCACTTGTATATGAATGGTCTACCATCTTCAAATCAAGTTCTCTAACCAACCTATGTGTGTGTGTGTGTCTATGTCTATGTGTATATGTGTATGTGTGTGTGGATGTATGAATGCATGTGTGTGCATGTGTGTGTGGGTGTGCATGCATGTGTGTGTGTGTGCATGCACGTCTCTGTGTGTGTGTGTGTGTGGGTGTGTGTGCATGTGTGTGTGTGCTTGTGTGTACCTATTGATTCATGATAATATTACAACAATGATTGAATCATCATGCCAATGTGTGTGTGTGTGTACCTATTGATTCATGACAATATTACAACAATGATTGAATCATCATGCTTGTGTGTGTGTGCGCACACGTGCGCGCCTATTGATTCATGGCAACATTACAAGAACGATTGAATCATCATGCCAAGCTTAGTTATAAAAAAAGTTGTACCTTATCCATTCAACCCCATACAGTAAGATAACTTGAAAATGGATAAATAGATTTGTATATCCACTAGTTCATTTTAGCATTAAAACTCAACAAAGATAAGTAAATAACTCATAACCAAGGGAAAATGAGAGAAGCTCTCTTTATAGGTTGGGCTTATCTCACACATTCTATGCTTTTTATACCTACCAATTGCATTTTCTTGAAAGTTTTGAAAGCCTTTTCAACAAACCCATTTTGTGCATATCCTACAATTGTAGCGATCTTCCATGAGATCACATTTCTTTTAGGCATATGATCAAAATTGCCCTAACTATACTTTGACATTTTGCATACATGTCTACCAAGACATCTAATCAAACAGTTTATGTGTCTTGTCTATCCATGCTCTATTTGAAACCTCCCATTTCATCACAAGTTGGGAGTATGTTGGAAAATGTGAATTGGGTAGCAGTTAATTGCTATGGGAAAGGAATGGTGACGAATAATGACTACAAGAACATAAATTGGGAAAAGGTTCAAGTTAAAAGGGTTCCACATGGGCCACCCCCAAGATACATTAAATATATTTCCCTAGCAATGCATATAGCAACTTCCTAGGAAAATATTAATCTACCTAAAGTGTGGCATCCCACTACTTCACAACATATTATTTTTTTATGGAAGGCAAACATCACCTTTTCAAGCAACTTGGAGATACATTCTATGGTAGCTCTTATGTAAAAGTCAAAGTGGAGTCAAAATGCACTAGTGTAAATGTCATGGGCGCAAGTTTTCAATATCTATCATGGTGTAGAGGTCATGGTTGAGTCTCCAATAGTGTGTTGCTTACTACCCTTGTGCATGTGGCTGCTTTTGTGAAGAAATGGCTAGGAACAAAAAATGAACATAACTAAAGCAAATCACCACTATAATTTGAGAAGAAAGATCCACTTGGTTGGACAAGTGAGAAACACTATGCTTAATAGGATGGGTATTTACTTTAGAGAAACACCTTCTTAAAGGTGTTTAACACTTCTTGAGGCACCAACGGGTTAGGTAATGAATCTCCAAACTAAAAAAACACTTCTAAACCTCCTTGTGTTGTCGATTTTTGTCTTATTGATGCTACAAAATCTTTAGTGACTAGATAAAGATCAATTAGCACAAGTTTTTGGTCAAAAATAACAACTAAGATTAATTCAAGGTTGACAAAAGAAGCTCTTTCTTTTGTATATGGTAGATATGGGACTAGGTAAAGGTGAGCAAGAGGCTATGGTCCTCAAACTAGAAGGGATACTACCTATGTTGCCGATGATGTTGCTAGTGTAGGTGTTCTTGCTTAATTTGAATCAAGGAGGAATGGAAGAGTATCAATTGCTTCAATTGACTATACAATGTGTATAATTGTTAGACCTATTGAAAAAGGTATGCAGACAAAGAAATAGGTATAGTGTGGACATATCATCTCTTAGGAATTGGGGTGTCAAAGAAATTTGTGACTTAACCTTGATCCTCATCCCCAATTTGAACTTTGATGGCAAGAATAACAACACAACTTAACCACCACACCATGCCACTATTGACTTAACAATTTGAACTTTATTAAATGATATAATTATTTTTTTTTCTTTAATTCTCTTATTTCTATTTTGTAGTCCCTTATTTGTGTGTCTAGAATTTTAGGGTCTCCCCCCTCTCCTAAATTCTCCTTATCTACTTTTTTTCATAGAAAAAAAAATGTTTTTAATATCAAAATTAAAAAGCAGCATCACTGTAAATACTCCTAAGCGTATATTCATATGTGAATTACAAACCCCAAGAAAACACATCCACAACCACCACAGGGTTTACTGACATCTTAACGATAAAGTTTAAGACGTCCTCAAGATTGCCAGCACGAGCAAGAAGGTGAACCATGCACACATAATGATCAATTATGAGTGTAGTGCAATAAGGGTTACTCATCCGATTGAAGTATGCTCAACCCTCATCATAGCTCCATGGACACAGGATATGTTCCAGAGTGCATCATTAATTCAAAGGTTTTTGAGAGCACCCTTGCAAATCCATTTTGTGCTAATGCTGCAATCATTGCACTCCGTGAAACCGAATTCTTTGAGGCATTTTGTCAAACAGTTCACGTGCTTTGTTTATGCTTCCATAATTTCCATACATGTCTATCAGAACATTTCCAACTATAATATCTAACAAAAAAATCCTCCTTCCATTATAGTTTGATGGACATCCATACCCTGTTCCAAAACTCCCATTTTGGCACAGGCGGGGAGGATGCTAACTTTGCAATCGTCAATTTTCATTTGCTCGAAAGTTTCTAAAGCCTTGTCAACAAATCCATTCTGTGCGTATTCTGCAATCATAGCATTCCATGAGACCACACTTTTTTCTTAGGCATTTTGTCAAACAGTTCGCGTGCATAGTATTTGCTTCTACATTTTGCATACGTCTACCAGAACAGTTGTAACTACAAGACAAAAATACCTTTATGATTTGATGTATGTCCATACCCTATTCCAAAGCTCCCATTTGGCACGGGCTGGTAGGATGCTGACAAAGGTTGCAGAGTTTAGCTTTGCACCTGACAATTGCATTTCCTTGAACGTTTCTAAAGCCTTATCAGCAAATCCATTTTGTATATTTCCGGCAATCAGGGCATTCCATGATAACACATTTCTTCGAGGCATTATGTTAAACAGTTCACGTACCTTGTCTATGCTTCCACATTTTGCATATCCTGCAATCGTGGTATTCCATTAGATGACATCTCTTTGAGGTATTCTGTCAAACAGTTCGCTTGCCTTGCCTATGCTTCCAGATTTTGCATACATGTCTACCAGAGCGGTTGCAATCATAACATCTGACAATATTCCTCTAACCTTTATCATTCGATGGATGTCTATACCCTGTTCCAAGCTCCCATTTTCGTACAGAGAGGGAGGACGCTAGTAAAGTTTGCGGAGTCTGGTTTTATACCTGCCAATTGCATTTGCTTTCTAAAGTCTTCTCAACAAATCCAATTCGTGCATATCCTTCAATCATGGCATTCCATGAGACTAAATTTCTTCAAGCATTAAGCATTCAGTCAAACAGTTCACAAACCTTTTTTTATGCTTCCACATTTCGCATACATGTATACCAGAGCATTTCCAACTACGAAATCTGACAAAATTCCTCTATCCTTTATGCTTTTTATGGATACCATTACTTAAAAGTTTCTAAATGTTGCTTTTTATTAAGAGCAAACACATAACTGAGATTTATAAGTTTCTATCTACACTATTTTCTAAGGATCATTTCTAACTTTTAGTTTTACAACTTTCTTACTCAAGATCATATTTATAGTCATGTATGCATTATTAGGAGCATCTAGTGAGTTTTTGCATGTTTGAGAGTATTATCCTCAATCTATCATTTAGTTGTCAGATTTATTATCTCTACGTAGTTTTAACACAAGGGAAGCAATTATCCTTACTACATGCAAATCAAGAAGTACAAGCAACAATTTTATACAGAACCAAATTGAGAACATCAAAGCAAATTAAATTTGGCATTCTTAAAATTAGTAGAGATTGAATCTATAGGTACAAATCAAATCCACACTTGTAAATCAAATTCATAGCCACATAAATGATCCAAAATGATAGACAAATCATTCATTGATTCCAAAATACTTAACTAAGTTTCACTAATATTTTTCATCATTGAAAAACCAACAATTGACGAGACACTTTTCCATCAAAATACTTTCATTATTATTCATTTCCAACAATTTAATTTATTTACATCATAAAAACACTAATATTTAAAATAAAATCTAAATATTTAATATTTGTATATATCTAAATAAAATAGATTTTATTCTATTTCAAAATAGAAGAGAGTGAGTTTATTTCTCTTTCCAACCCACACCCTTTCATGGCTTTCTAGAACAATCATACTCTAGTATACATTTATTGGAAAATCCTACAGCTACACTTCACTTACAAAAAAGAAGGGAAAATTAGTTTACTTAAAAAAAAAAGGGAAGCAAATTTAAGACAAAACCCGGAAACCAATAATTATATACAGCAATTGGGTTTGCCAAAACAACAGCAAAGCCTGCAAGTGATTAAAAATCCAACCAATGCCCATTTCTGAAATGATATTTCCTGCATTGCTGAATAATATAATATTTCCTCCATTTCTGAACTGATTAAAATTGGTTCAGTGCTGCCACCCTGCAATTCATTTGAATAATATAAAGTTGTCCTCCAATGGGACCCTTCATTTATTCTTAGGGAACATAGATATCTATATTTCCCTTGCTGCCAGCTTGTCAGTAGGAGGATCATAAACAGTTAGTGTAAGGCTACAGGGTGGTGGTGTGCAGTTTATATGATATCTTGTGCTTAAAGTTCTGATCAAGTCAATTGGGTACCTAGTGATTTACCCTGCAACTGCCCCACCTAACAACTCACAGAATATTGGTACATCGACCCACCAGAGGAATCAAATCAAACCCCATGTGAACAGCTGAACCTTTTCATTTTTGTCTGTATATATAAAGCTTCCACCTTGTCTTTCTGGTCCAGGCAACCAAGGTCTGACAGACTGTACGTACATGGTAATCAGATACTGTATAGGGCACTATCAGAATAACAGGTCCCCTCACTGTTGGGTCAGTGGTTCCCACCCACCACAAAATAATGCCTGGAATTGATTCATCCCAAACTGTTTGGGATAAATCTTCAGCATTCCCAACACCATAAATTTGACTCACTTTAGTGTTGACACAAAATACATACCCACATTGGAATTGTTCCATTTAAAGTCTTATTAGAAGTTGCCAATTTAAACGTAAGTATTGTCTGGTATCTTGTCTTGAAGAATAAAGTAGTGATGTGGGCTCCTTGTCTTTTGTTTAGGAAGAGAATGAAATTAGATCTTGTTTGATTAAACTAGTAGAGAGAACCAAATTGCACAAATAAAAGTTTGGATTCTTAATTAATAAAGAAACGAAGAATCACAAAAATGTGCAGAGTTTACTCAGGTAAACACTAAAGCAACCCAAATCCATGGTGTGCAGGATGGTGTAGATTCATTGGAACATTGTTGTTGGCGTACACGTAATAAACCATAGTTGGCCCTGGGCCAGCACCAGAGACACTTTCGCATAGAAATTGCACCAAAATCCACACCAAAGGCAGCCCCATGCACTCCAAGCACACTGGGTGTGTTTGCCTTAATTTCAATGTAACCCATAGAAAATCCTCAAGAAAAACTGAAACACTCTTTTAAGGAAAACTTCAAAATATGTGTATCTCATTTAAAATCCTTTCACATTACATTACAGTCAAAGTACATAGCCCATGTTGATGCTGACGTGTTATGTGCTCTTAATATGATCATGCAAAGTGTTTTCTTTGATAATTCTTACATTATCAAATGATCTAGGTTTTGTTTATTTATAAAATTAATGAAATTTTGAATAGTCTGTGGTTAAATTAGTGGGTAGTATCTATTTGAGATTAATTTAATTTCAATCTAAAATTAAATTAAATTTTCACGATTTGGAGATCAATCTACATATTTGAGTTTATGGAGACCAAATTCAGATCCTTGGTACATGTGGATTCAAGGTCAATATAATCTCGTATAAAATGTCAACTTTGACATAGAAATACATCAATAGAGAGGATATCTTTCATGCATTGTTGTCAACTAGAAATATCAATAAAACAAAACATTCTACAACCTCCAAAACATTGTTCTATCACTAGTAAATGACTAATCATACAATGTTTTCTTGTTCTCTAGATTTATAAAATAGAAATGAGAACATATAGAGTAAACAAGATGTCATGAAATTTGTATACACTATAACGAAAAGCCCTGTAGTTAGAGAAACCCTAAAATATGGACAAAACTCTAGTAAGAGGGACTAAAACTCCTCATGCCACTATGTCTTAGCCTTTTAAATGTGGTACAATGCCTCAAGGATTACATAGAGCTCAACAATTGTCTAAACGAACTCCAAGCAATTGCACTTAGTCTTAACAACTCCAAAACCCTACTCATCTATAATGATAGAATAATGAATTAAAGAAGGCTACAATGAGGTTTTTTTCAATCTTTCCAATGTTTAAACATGACCCACATTAACAAGAAACCTATGACTCTCCCATAGTGCAATAAGAGCAAAAGATCATATGCCAAATTTGAAAACCAAACAACAACAATAAAACCCCACCATTTTCCACAATCTATCTATGTTTTGAGGAAATTGTTTGTTCTACTAGGGAATGATTGTTCATTCCCCATGGTAGAGAGTGATCACCACAAATTAGGATCATTTACTATGGTAGATGGAAAGTCGCCTTTTATACAAGATCATTATATGGTTTACAACTTATCTCAAAGACTCCTAGAGATGTTTCATGTCATACCAAACACTTCTCAAACAACATCATAGTCACTTTTGTAATAAAACCCACCAAAAGTGATGAATTCCCATAAAAAATGCATAAGACTTCACCAAACAACTATTGATGGAAAAATGGCCCTATTGGTTCAACAACTTGACTTGATTTTTCAAATCACACATTCCCCAATAGGAAGCTTTTGGCCCCCAAAATCTATAATGATTCAAAGAATAAAGATCAGCAAACCCTTCATCTTCTAAAGATGTCATCTTGTATGACACTGTTAAACAAACATCATAAAAAACTAGGCATATATTTTTATCTCCATCTAACCTAATGCACATATTGTTCTCCTTCTTGCTACTCTTTCTATGTTTTAACCCTTTTTACATCCCCAAACCTCAAATTCCGTTTGAAGAACAACCCTTCCATAGACCAAATTCTTGTATTTAGGAGTACTCCCGACTGCAGCCTTGCAATTTCTAGCATAGTGGTGTAAAATAATTGTCTTCCCATTCAAGTTGGTCCCATCCTAATTCTTGATCCTTTAATTTACAATGCCCCTCTTATAGAGATATGGGATCACAAAGATGATATCACAAACATCCATTAGAATGAGATCCACCTGAGGGTGTGGAAATGCTATAAGGTGAAATACCATAATAGCAATGCATAAAACACATAGAAAGTTATACCTTAACACTTCCAAACTCCATGATTGAGCTAAATAGGTGCACCCTAAGCCTATTGATGTGCTCTCAAAATTCCTTCGAAATGTGGATTGTTCTAAAGATATTTCAACATAATCTTGTTATAGAAAATGAACTTGATGATAATGGAGAGGGAAACTTATATTTATAGAAAGAAGCTCAAATGGATGGATGGCTAAGATCTTTCCACAAGATCAAGGGCTCATGTTGAGAGGTGCTCTCAAACAAGAGGAAGAAGACAAGTGTCGTGTGAGGGTTAATGGAGAGTGGAGGCTTAAATGAGGATGATTGGGTAAGATTATGAAGGATAGTGATAGGATTCCAAGAGAGGAAAATCTTTAACTTTTCACTTATCTCTATGGAGGTGGAATTTAAAATTAGATTTTATGGAGAGGAGAGAGATGGCCCCATACAAATTTAACTTAAAAGGTGACATTATGTTCCAACTGGATTTAACAAGAGAGGTGAGGATTTATTGGGTAAGGTGTGCAGCTAGGCATGTGGGGAGGAATGACACATGGAAAGTGGTGGAATCTAAAATTGAAGAAAAGGTTAAGTGGGGATTAGCAAGGGATAATTAATTAATTAATCTAAGTTTTTAGAGGAAATAGTGTCGGTGTAAATAGGTGTTTTACCTATCTAGGTCTTATTTACATGTTAAGTCCACTTACGTCCTAGGAGGGAATCTTTTTAGTTAAGCATTAGTTGTCACTTATCTTTTGGTATTTAATGCTCATGTCCTAATTCATTTAATATTTGTTGAGGCAGATGTTTCATTGTACATGATTAAAACACATATCATGATCTCTTCTAATCTTATCTCACAACTTGCCTTTATAAGCAAGGCATCATATGTACATTATAATATTCAATCCGATAATCTTGCATCCATAATTCTAACATGATATTTTTGCCATCTCTCTCTTGTGGAAGTTATTTTTTCTTGCAGGTGATCTTGGGGTGTTGAGGAGTTCACTAAACTCCTACATGGTATTAGAGCTTTAGTGTTGCAAACTTCTTCCCAGATATTAGGAATCAATCTTGGCATGAAATTTTGTTGGGTGTGAGTTGGGGTTTCAAGGTCCTCACCATTGACTCCAAGGTTTCAGAGAAAGATAGTTTTCCTTTTGATTCATCAAATTTCATCATGTTTTTACTGATTTACAAAGGTTTGAAGGAGGGTTTCAATTGCCAAATCTGGGGGGCTAGTTGATTTTTCAAAGCACTTTGGGTCAAAACAAACCCCATCGTTGTGTCCAGAAGGCTAGAGAACCTAAGGAATGACTATCAATTTGTCAATTTTTGACATCTTGTATTAGGGGTATCAGGCAAAAAAAATTTACCCATGGATACGAATCCATACGTGGTTGTAGGAAATCATACCATTGTTGTCGTTGTTAGTCATTTTTGGCCTGTTGTCTGTGCCTTCTCTCTAATTGGCATATTCATTTTCTATGATCATAGGTTTGTTGGTTGTCACATCGTAGTTGTCGTCATTGTCACATCCGGGTACCATCCTTCCATCACATTGATAACAAAATTAGTAGAGCTTTTATTATTATGGGTTTTATTTTACTAAAATTTTGGTTTAAAAAATTTGTTTTGTTTAGTCAAGTAAATTAAACCTCGGACATGACCCTTATTTCAGTAGCAATCGCATTAGCCTGTGGGGTGGGCTTAACACTCGAGAGATGCGACTTAGGCCCACCACTCCATCTAGGTCGGGTCATCTCCCACTTGCCACTTTGCTAGTGGAAGGAGGGTAGCAAAATTTATTTTATCTCTACAAATAACACATAGTTGTATGGTAAACTACTAGCCCAAATTTTAGCCCCCAAGGGACTAAATTTTGCTCCTCCTAAAAATTGCATTTTTCAAACTATCATAACTTAAACTTGCAAGATATCACTAAGAATGTTCTTCATTTAGCCAGGGTTGCTCCATATCAAGAGTGTTCCAATGTTCCTTGGCATCGAGTCTATTTTTTCTTTATCATGATTCCAAGTGTGAGTCCCTGAGTGACTCTATTATAGTTTCTAGCATCGGAATTATCTTTCCTTTGCTTTCCTTAATTAAGGATACTTGTGTTACTCCACCAGTGTGTTTCTAGTGTTTCTTTGGAGCAATTTATCTCATTGACGAGGGGATCGATTGGTCTATTCTTTGTCTCTCTTATGGGGGTTCTTTTTCCTCAAATGGGATTTTTCCTCTCATTTTTTATAGAGAGAATTATTGTATATTTTCTCTCTTTTGGGGAGGAGTTTTGTCCCACTAGGTTTTCTCCTTTTCTCTGTCTCTGAGAGATTTATTTTCCTATGTACATGGGTACCTAACATGGCCTCGTAGTTAGGACCCATATTTGTGCCATTTGCATTATAGTACTCCCTAAGTTGTACTTAAGGGGGGTGTTGGTGTAAATAGGTGTTTTACCTATCTAGGTCCTATTTACATGTTGAGTCCACTTAGGTCCTAGGAGGGAATCTTTCTAGTTAAGCATCAGTTGTCACTTATCTTTTGACATTTAATGCTTGCTTCCTAATTCATTAATATTTGTTGAGGTAGTTGTCTCATTGTATAGGATTAAGACACATGGCATGATCTTGTCTAATCCTATCTTACAACTTGCCTTTATAAACATGACATCATGTGTACATTGTAATATTCAATTTGATAATATTGCATCCATAATCATAGCAAGATATTTTTTACTTCTCTCTTCTGGAAGTTATTTTATTTTGCAGGTGATCCTGGATTATTGAGGAGTTCACATAAACTCCTACAAATAGGTGGTGGCTAAGGTTTAGAATAATTAAATAAATTAACCTTTAGAAGAATAGGACAATATGAAAATTAATTAAATAGTATTTAATTAATTTAGAAGAATAATTAAATAATGGAATATTTAGTTAATTATGGGATAATCAAGTGGATTAATTAAATTTTGAAATTTTAATTAATTTATAATGTGAAGTCAAATTTGGGGTGTCTACATTTTGTCCCTCTTTGATACATCGTCCAAAGTGATGTTGTGTCAAAGAAGTTTAAAATTACCCCAATGGAATTTGGAGGAATAAGAGGTGATGCCCTTGTCAAGAGACCATTGAGGAAAGACATTTTTGAAAATAATTTTGGACATTGTCTCAAAAAGTTGAGTGCAAAAGCATTAGTTAGATGTAGAAAAAGAGGGATAAGGAGAAAAGGAAAAGAAGTGGAGAGGCTGAGAAGGAAATAGGTTGTTGGAAACATGAGCTTTATCATTGGGAGATTGTTGGTAACATGAGCATGATGATGTATGGATGGAGATTGATGAGAATGATAGTGTATGGTATTGTCATTGATGGCAACCCATGGTAGAAATGCAGAAGTATTGGTTTGGTGAAGACCAAGTCTTTTTGATATTTTGCTTAAGTCCCGACGTACAACTCAATGTTATAGTGAACAAGTTTTGTGGTCTACATTGCTTTGCTATGGAGAATCTTGTCAAGCGGTTTTGAGTTAATATTGGTACGTGTTGGAGGTGTATAAATCCAAATATTTAAGGTTGTATGTCTTCTACAGTTGAAGATAACATTGATAGAGTATCGATCGCTCCATAATGGTAGTGTTACTGGTACAGAGTGTATGTTGCAACGCTATGCATTCCATCGTGGATTAATATTTTGTAATGTAGTTTTGAGGAAGTGTTTATAGGTATCATAAGTATGTGTACTCCAAGTGGCAAGTGTTTTGGTGGTCCGTGTGTTGAGTTTTGAATGAACAGTTGGTTCATTCAGTCATTACTTCACCAGTTTTCTTATATGGTTCCGACCTAAAGGTTTTGGGGTTGTGCGGAGTTGAAGTATGTAAGGAGTATATTTATGGGACTTATTATGGGTCATGCTGACCTATTTTGATTATGGGTAGTGCATCATGTAAGATGTGATTCAAATTACCTACCAACTATTTCCTAAGAAGCTTCAATGTCATAACATAGTGTTGCTTACAATCTCTTTCTTTACTCAAGTTGATTAGAACTCCAATGAACATTGAGGCAATGTCTAAATTAATCCTATATGTATTTTTTTCCATCACAAATTCATCATCAAGAATCCACTAGATGGAATGAATCATGTTTTTTTCCTTCATTATAAACACTTTCCTACATACAAATTGGTATCCATTTATTCTTTGTGAAGATTATCAATCCAAAGTGTGAGGAGTGATAGATTATCTTTTCTTGTATCTCATCAAAACTAAGTAAATGTTTGCATGTGTATCCCATTGAATTCATTATATTTTAAAAGTGCATTATATATTGACTCTATGATTTATAGCACCTCTCCCACAATAAAATACTACCATTTGAAGATATTATTATATATACAAACTTATATGGTTAAATATCACAAGGAGCATAATAAATTATTTATGATGGATTAGTCAACCTTTAATTTTCTAACCTGGGACATGATAAGATTATGGATTATACTTGGGCCCAAATGAATCCAAATATTTTTCCTTATTATTTGTAGACGAGTATATTTGTCTTTGTTTTCAATAGCATAATTAGCAAGGAATTATATCTAATTGTTAATTTCTCTATACATGTGCTGGAAGAAAAATGTTGTAAATGAGTCTAGGATAAGCCATATATTTTTTTAAATTATTTATTATTTTCTAGTTTCACATACCCTTCTTCTTTATTGTAGTAATAATCACCATTAACTCACCTCTATAAATGTATAAATTACACCATAAATTATTTATATATTTATAGGCCTAAGAGAAGTGTTGTTGCTTCTACTTCATGATTTGATTATTTTTTAACTTCTTTGAGGCCACACAAATTATATTCTCATCTCATCTTGAGCTATACATTTATCCCATAAAAATCTACATTTTCCTCTTATAAACCCATAAATATATACTTCATCGAACTATTAAATGAGAGGATCATTTGATACTAGGGGTTAAGTGTAAAGTTGGTTCTACCCACCCCTTGAATGGTGGAGGCTTTTAACCCTTTACAATTTTTCAAAGTCTCATTATCCCAAGGGGAGAGCCACTTGTTCTTACTAGTTGGAAAGCTTTGAAAGATCAACAAATTTAATTCTCGCTTCAAGTGTAATAAAATATCTCTACCTACATAGATTTTTTTTCTTGAAGATTCTCTTATGTATTTCATTCCAAATTTCCCCAACGAGCAAAGGAGCGGTTATTTTCCACATACATGAGAAGATCATTTTTTTGTGAGTGTTGGGCTAAGAAATAAAGATTACAAGAAGATTATTTAATAGTGCTCTAGACCATCCCAATCTTATGCACATACATTGCTCACATTTGATGAAGAAGGATCAATTTCCTAATGATTCCATGGAGGGAACACTTTGAGGGACCTACAAATTATTTTGAATCATTAACCAAGAAAAGATACCAACTTTAGGAAGGAAATTATAATTTCAATGTGCACATGAGTGTTAATCACTTTAAAATGGTGAAGTATCAACCACCTCATAACCTAGCTTGATTGTATTACACCTATTTTTCAAGCACCAATATTTAGGAATATCATTTTATTTCGTTAATAAAAAAATTAGTTGGACAATTCTTCCTTTAGAGTGGCTAGTTGTTAACCTAGAGTACTAAGACCATTTATATTCTTCCAAGTCCAACCATTGAAATTTCTATAATACTATTCAAAATTAAGTAGTCTCTAACTTTACCCCCCCATACCACTATGAGAATAGATTTAGCTTCTTCCAATTCCACTATCCTAGCATTTTTTTAATATCTACTTCATGAATCTTCCAAAAAAAAATCTTGCATCCATTTTTTATTTCTCATGTTGGGTGGAAAGTGATAATGTATATACATGAAACCATAATATCCTAGAGATCAAATCCCTTAGGAGAGTTGAAAACTATGAGAATACTATAGGGGTTAGTGGAACTTAAATATTTATTTTAAATAATCGGAGCACTTCAAATAAGGTCTTGTGAAGAGACCCCATATAATTTTATCCCCAATTCCTTATGTTACTATATATCTTGTCTCAAACCCGCACTACCTTATTCTTTGGAGAGCACATCATGTCCTAAGACACACATTGGGAAATCTTTTAGAATTAGAATCACCTTTGCATGAGAAATTTTTTATTAATTTATCCATATTGCTATTGATTTTGGATCAAATTTTGAAAAAAGATATAAGGTAGATTGGGATAGCAAAGATCGCAAATTCAACATTAATTTTTTCCAACAAAGGAAAGCCACTTTTCTTTCCACGGTACAATTTTGGATTTGTATTTATTTATGACACTCCCTCATAGTGTTGCTTTACTTTCCCCTTTGATTAGATGAGATCCAAAGTACTTGCTTGGAAGCATCCCAACCTTGTACCCTAAGAAACCAATGATTTTCATTTAAAGTTCTAGCCTCGCATTGAAGAAGAATATATATCATATTTATGTGTTTATGATCTACCAAGAGACTATAGTGTATTTCCAAGCATAAATTTTATATGTATTTCCTCACTCAAGCTTACCTCACCAAAGAGGATTGTATAATCTACAAAGTGCTAGTGGGATATTGCACTAACTTCATTTCTTTCTTGTATTCCTTTCCACAATCTATTGTTGAGGACTACTTGGATAGCTCTTTCCAATGCTCTAGCCATAATTATGAAGAGAAAGAGGGAGATTGGATTTCCTTGTCCCAAACCTCTATTTGAAGAGGTTGTCATTTATTATAAGTAAAAATATGAGATTATAAATATAACTAAATATTCAATCTGTCTAGTATTGATAAAAGCTTAAATTTTCCATGATTTTCATAAAAAACCAACAGTCTACTATGTCATATGCTTTGCTAAATATTAATCTTGATGACCATTCCTTTTTATTTTATTTTATGGATTTAATGAATAACTTTATGTGTTATAATTATGCCATCTAAAATTTATCTCTTTAGGAAAAATTTGCTTTGTTCATAAAAAATGATATTAGGAAATAGAAGATTTAGTGTGTTATCCATTGCCTTGGAAATGGAGTAATAATCTACAAAGGAGGATATACCTCCTTCTTAAGGATGAGATCAATGAATGTATTGTTTAGACCCTTCAACATTGTTCTCTACATTCTTGACTATGCCACAACCTCCCAAATCTTCTTTCCAATGAATTGCTAAGACTTGTGCAAGACATTTGCAAGGAAACCATCTAGACCAAGGGCTTTGTCTAGGTGTAATTGAGTGGTTGCTATTTTGATTTCATCAAAAAGGAGATACAAGAATTTTGTTTTAATCCTCTATCACTAATCTCAAGGTATTGCATTGAAAAACTCCTAATTTGTTAAATCTAATCCCTCTAGATTATGTAGAAGTTCCTCAAAAAACTAGCAACTTCAATGCTTATATCCTTCAAGTTGTCAAGTAGTCTACCATCATTGACATTGAATGAAAAGATCTTATTTGAACTACTCTTGTCTTTAGTTACATTGTGGTAAAAAATTGGTATTCTTAGCAACATCTTTTACCCAACATTTCTAAGATCTCTATCTCGAAAAAGTCTCCTCCCTTGCTTATTTTCTTTGTGATATGGATCTTTATCTACTCCATTGATAGTGATTTCATCATTAAATATTGTCATTTCTAACAAATATATCCACTCATTTTAACTTGTGTCACTCATGGATTCCCTTGTTCTTTATGTGGTTGCACAATAGTCCTACATGTATGATGGGTTTTTAATAAGCAACTCTTTTGGTTTATTGGTTATTGGTTTCTTTCATGCTTGGCATTGATGTAATATAATGGCTTTTCTTGCCATTCTATCACTATTATGTCTACATCGATGTTTGGGTTTTACCAACTTCACAATTCTTTCAAGAATTGCTTTTTTTTTGTATATCAAAGCATTGTTCAATACAAACAAAAATAAAAACATTAAACATTACTTATTCTATTGCTTAAAAGTATTTTTTATTACACATCTTGATTTCTTTTTATTGAGTTAAATTTATTATCCATTTATTTTTCTTCTTGATAGTAAATCACAAATAAAATTCAAAACATTAGTGTACAATTTTTACAAATATATTTATTATTTAACAATTATGTACGTATATATGTCACAATGAACTCCCGCAACTTAAATATGTGAGTTCATTGATGTGAAATATTGAATATGTAATTGTTAAAAAATAAATATATTTGTAAATAATTGTACATTCAATACCTCACACCAATGAACCCAAATATCTAAATTGTGAAAATTCCATATATATGTATGTGTATATGTATATGTATATGTATATGTATATGTATATGTATGCATACATACATAGATACATACATAAATAGATACATACATACATACATAAAACTTCGCTTAAAGAACACAAACCCTGAAAGAACAATATTTGTCATTAGTGTGCAACCTACCTCTCTAAGCAATTGTGTGTTTTAGTAAGCATTGTACATTTACTGTCAAGTTACATAATAGAGCTTAATTTTGTACAAATGTTTGACTGATAGTTGGGTGGGCCCTTGTATTTGAAGATGAGCTTTTAATCACTTGGGATTTATGAGGTTTGTAGATTATTAAAGGAATGACCATAATCCAATAGGACAGTGGAGTTTTGTTCTCTTGCTGGAAAGCATAAGATGTTTTTGGACAATTTTGCAGAGTTTAGAGAACATTGTCTCTACCAAGAAGTGGAAATCTGCCGTTGCCCTCAACACAAACCCAGAAAGGAAAAAGGAAAAGCATTACCCATTATCATTTTTCATCCTTTTGTCTTTTAAGAAGGTGCCAAATCAAGATTCCATCTGCAATTTGAAACTAACTTCAAGGTTTGGACAAGACAAAGAATGGTTGTTTTTTTATCATGGATGCTTCACTGAAAACAATTTATCTTTGATGGGAGCGCATATAGTATGAGTTATTAATGTGGTATTTTTTATAAGAAATAAAGCTTCCACAGTTCATTGTCCATATTATTACAGACAATCTTTTGGAGGAAATTGTGCACACAGATCAAAAAATTGTACATAGTTTTCCTGAAAGTTCTTTTCTAATGCTATAACAGTCCATTTCTGACAAGCATCACATATAAAGAAAAAAAAAATGTATAGTTTTCCCAAAAGCTCCTTTCTAATACAATACTCCCTTTTCTTCCAACACTTAGATCAAGAGATACATGTGATAGCATAGAGGCCTTTATACCAGGCCCTAAGATTATATAATATACTCATGTATGGAGTTTATATTTGTAATAATAAATATGCAAGTTCTTGATACTCGTAGTATTTTTTTCTATACAACCCACAGTTCTCTAAATTGGTATTATTCTCGTTTATAGATTGATTCATTATTCTGACTTTTCTAAGACTCAGGCTAATCAAGCACAAATCAGCCTAGAATAATTAATAACAGCCATTGATAAATTATATTATTGTAATAGTTATTTTAGGAAAGTAAATGTGACGGACAAGATATTTAACTTTATGATCAAAGAATGTAATTTTTTAGGAAGATTTTGGAATATGTTTTTCATTTGATTTGAAAATAGAATATTAATTCCATTGAAATGCATCAAGTCTTATATTGAATTTCTTCTCTTCTTAGGATCAAATTTATAGACCTAGATCAACTCTATGATTGTGGATTATTCTTCTACATCCAGACTCAACCTTGTCTGAATGTGTATCTCTATTATTTTGTTTACCTGGTTGGACTTCATATGCTTTGCTCTTCTCTAATATCTAAAGATCGGAAATATTTAAAAATATCTAGAAAGGTATATCATTGTGTCATAAGGAGAGGTTTTCCTAAGTCAACCTCTAAATATGTGTATAAAAGTTTAAAGAGAAGGAAAGGACCTTAGAATGTTGTGTAAAAAATTGTTACTCCTTTTAATACACCAAATTGAAATGAGTTGCTATTGATTATTCCTTTAATGCTCTAGGATGACAAAAGACGTGTCAATTCTAGATTTCTCAAAAGAATGCTAATAAATGCCTCTAAATACTGGCACATAACATTAAATTTTATAAAACATATACCTAGTTAACCTAGGGTGGAAAAATAAAGTGGGTCAGTCAGCCAAATTTTGAATTTAAATTTGGAAAGGCAAGGGTAAAGTCCATGACCATAGAAATGACCTTGGGTGGAGAAATGGTCAAATTTGATTGTATGGAGGTGGATATACGAATAAGTAAATAAAATTTAAGGCTTAGGTGAATATATCAAAGTACACAAATTATGCCCTAGTCTCCTTGATAAAGAATACTCTAAGGTTTCTTGATGGAACTCATGAGGCAAACTTGGTTAAATATGAGATACTCTATTATCATGGATAGGTAGACCAATATTATACATTGGCCATTCATCAATATCATAGTAACATGTGCCTTATTAACTCTTATTTTCTTAGAGATATTGATTGTTCAAGTAAATCGAAGGATGCAAACTTCCAATTTAAAATTTTGGAGGACAACATAGAGAAGGTTAGAGCCTCAAATTTTGTAGAAGTGCTTATTTATTAAACACATGTGTGCAAATTAGTTGGCATGATTGTGGAGAATTCTTACAAGCCCTCTTTTGGACCCCACATTGTTTTCATGTGTTGAGCAACACATTGAAAGTGTTAGGAAATAAATCTATGATACAATTGACTACAAGATATTGGAATGCCTTAATATTATGTGATCAAATATAATAATTTTTATTATATAGTTCAATTAAGAAACATTTAAGGAATCACATTAAATAATATACAATCATAGATACACATGAGGCACAAGTTTATGTGGACAATCATTAAGAGAAAAAATCCACCGATAAAAGGACATTCATATTTATATCATTTAGGAAAGTTATATCCAATACAATAGACCTCTTTCACACATGGTCTCAAGCTTTAGACTATGAGCATGTGATTGAGAACTTCACACCTTTAGAGTAAAAAATTTCAAACCAATATACAACTAATCCAAATTTAATCCATATGTAATGGTCATAGAACCACTCACACAAAATTCTAATCATCTAACTATCTAATTGCTCACATGGAATACCACTAGTCACACAACCATCTCATGACCATTTCATGGCATTATCAAACCACATATTACATCTAACATGACTTATCTATATGGATAATCACCAGATGATAATTTAGTTCCACTCACACTTGGCCAAATTTCTTTACTAATTCACCTAAAACATGTATATTTCTTCCTACACTATTACCAAACAATACTTATAGAATGTGGTAGCCCAGATAAATTATGCTTTCTTATAGTTTTTTGTGGTATCTTTGAGAATCCCCTAAAACATCATCATACTCTTAAACTCATTACTAGGTGTACTCCAATAATGTTACAAGAGCACCTCAATTGTCATAGACACTCCAATAACATACCCATACAATTATGCAATGAGTTCTCTCAATGACTTGCAAGTGGGAATATAGTAACACTAGACTTAAATAAGTCTCAATGCTAAAATACAACACCTAAAACTCAATAAAACATCCTATATATTGTTGGAATCATTTACTATTCTATGATCATACAACTATCACTATGAATTTGAAATAAAATGCACCATCTTCCTCCACTAAAAACCTTAGAGGTGTTGGGAAAGATGTCTCAACCTTGCATCTAAATATTTTATTTATTTATTGTTCGTACTTATTTAATATATTTTGTCTTCATATGGAAAAATGTCCCACTTTGAGGTGGCACTCTTTATTACATGTTAGATATTATGTAATGTGTACAAATTTGTAAGAGAATATGATGTCATCATGATTCTTATGACATTTGTAAGATAAGAGTTACTTATGAAGGATGACTATGACAAAAAATAACATGATTGTATGTTTACATTGGACGCTTGACCAACATTATGACAATTTATGATGTGTGTCATAATGCATCTTTGAATGGGATTGAATATACCAAAATAGAGTGTCCAAATTTAAGATTTACATATGATTTTTTATGAAAAGTTATGATACTTGTAAGATAATATTTTATTTTTATCCTAGAAGAACATGATCAATTTGGGAATTAAAATTAGGGCTAAATATGGCACCACTTATGTGTCATAGTTTTGGCATAGGATTTTAGAAAACTGCATTTAGTTTGTGGTTTGATAGTAGCCTACTTATTGGATTTTAGAGATTTACTTTTCATATTGATTTTTGTAGCTATCATTATGCTACTATAATTGCTACCAATCTCTTGTTAATGATACTCCTATAAAGACTTGGACTCTAAAAGTAGATTGTAATTATTGATTACTAAATAATGCATTGAGCTACTTTAAAGTGAGGTTTTTCTCTTGAAAATATTTTCTCCATATAAATTATTATATTATGATATATTAATTTTGTGTTGTTTTTTCCATTAAATTGTATGATCAATTTAATTTATATGCATGCCTCCTCTCATAGTTTAGTATAGGAAGCATGTTCTACACCTTCGCATCTTTTCAACTAGAGACTCTCTATAAGTGAACACCATGCCAGAGTTCTAATATCCCAATAAGTTAGCATCATGTGTGAGACTGAGATAAACCCATCTCATTCCTACACCACAAAAGCTTAATAGTAATCACAAGTTTTTTTAAAATACTGTAGTGTCAGAAAATGTACTCCTTTACATTTTCACACTATGTTTGGGTCCCTTAATTAATTGGACTTAATTAAGCCTCTAATTGGCCCAATTGTGCATTTAAAAGCCTAATTAATCTCATTTTCTGAAAGGGAAACTTGTATTAAACAATTGCAAACATTAATTAAATTTCCTTGGAATTGGAGTGTCTTGGATTTAGGTCCTAGGACCCATTTTCCCAAGGGTGAATGGGTCCTCCTTAAGTTTAGGAGCCCAATTTTTAATATTCTTTTCGTGGCATTTTCTATGATTCAAATTCAAATTGCAATTGCTGGCCTTTAATGTTTAATTTTTAGGAAATTAGAAAATCACCTATAAATACAAGGTCTTTTTATCATTTCGAATCCTAGAATTTTCATGAGAGAAAAAAATATTGTCAAAGGTGTTCAAGATCATATTTCTCAGTCATTTGTTGCAACATTCAAGATCTCAAGCATCATGTTAAATTTATCTTCATTCATGCATGTTTTTGGAGCTAAAATTGTGATGTAGGTTTCAAGAATTCAAGTCAAAATTCAAGCTATCAAATCAAACATCCAATCACACCATTTCATGCAAGATCAAGACCTTAGAGAGATGTGTTGGAATTCAGTCCTCTAAGGCTTTTCATTCAAGGGTTTGGTGAGTTCCAACATAGCATTGTTCATTCATCATTCCTTCCATTCATGTTTTATTTTATTTCAAGGTTTAAATACCAAAATGGGGTTTGACCAAGGCAAACCCCCATTCACCAAAAACAAGCAATTTTTCCCTCTCTATGTGTGTTGCAGATTTTCCTAGGTGAAGAAGGATTGAAGATTGATCAAAAAGTGCAATTTTACAAAGTTGTCAATAGAAATCAATCTTATCCTAGGGGATCTATTTTTCCTAATGAAATAAGTAAGATAGGTGCATTCCCATCTCATTTTGGGGGTATTTCCTCTTTATTTAAAATACTAATACACTATTCCTAAGTGTCAATTTTCTCCATTTGAACCTTCCTTGTCTCAACCATCTCTTGAAGAAAATGATATTACATATCTATATGCTTACTTTGAGCATAGTAAATATGATTCTTTTCTAAAAAAAATATATTATGATAATCATAATACAATACTCTACATCTCTTAAACCCAATATTGTTACCTATTATTTGTATGTAATAAAATAACTTGCACAAGAGAATAATATAATAGTGAATATGTTGCAAATACTTGATAATACTTGAGATTTACAAGCCACTTCAAGGGGAAATCCTCCAAATGTTTCCAATAAGAGCACAATTCATAGTATGATGATCATAAACTAACTAATAGCTATTATATATATACTATACATATGTCTTGGATGTCATCCAAGTCAACTTATCTATCTAAATAATACTATATTAATGATCATATAACTTAATTAAGATTTACTATATCCTCAAGATAACTACTCATACCCCTATGCACACTATAAGATTATGTGTCACATGCCCCCCTCTTTAGATAAGCATTGCTCTCCACACTCACCAATTTTGGATATTTTTTTAATTCTTTATTTTCTCGTGTTCTTCAACTAGATAATTCCTTCACTTGATCAAATGTTATGTAATTTCCCTCATCTACAACCTCTTAGTGTGTGTTTGAAAAATCCCCTTTGGATCCATAATTATCCTATTCTCCTTGTCAAGATTCAGTAGCTCAAGCTATGTTGTAAATCTTTGTTTGATAACATTTTCAAGTATGAAACATTTAAGATTGTATGTGCTTTATTGATTTAGGAAACTCCAATTTGTATGCTACATGGTAAAAATTTTGCAACACATCAATGATATGGATGCTAAATATGTGAGGCAAGAATTGAGTAGAATGCATGACAAGTTTATGTGGACAAACATGCTCGGATTGATTTCTAAGGAAGTGATCAAGGCTATAACTATATTGTGTGATGTCATACCTATACTGGTACTAAAATATGTGAAGAAAAAAGTGGTTATGGAGTTAACTGGTCATGCTACCTTTGATAGAAGAGCCCTGACAACAAAACCTATCAGGAACCATACTGTAAGATATGTTGCAATAATGATAGGTCACAAGATTTATTTCACAAAAAAGGATAACTCAGTGTCTACAACTTCTATCTATGTCGCATATGATATGGTTATAAATGGTAAATATTATGACCTATGTGAACTGCTCTAGGAGCAACTTCTAGAAAACCTAAAGCAAACTAGAGTGAAGAAGTACACTTTCAAATTTGGAACCCTAGTTATGTGTTTATTGTTTTACTTTTTGAGAGAGCTACCCAATAGGAAAGGCATTGTATGGGATAGAAGCAGACTAGTTGGACATCAAATTTTTTACTATATGCACAACATAGGTGACTACAAAGCTCAAGATAATGCATTGACTGCATTCTTTTCAATATTTTAGAAGAATATGCATGATAGAGAAAGGATTCCTGGTCAAGAATTATGAAAATGAAATTACTTTCCATATTTCTACTGATGAATGTATAATAAAGGCTGTTGAGCCCAGGACAGTATGGATTGAGCCTCTCGGATATGAATTTATTGAGAAATATGTTGAGGGACATGTTGATTTATTGTTAAAGAGTCCTAAGGACCCCTCTCTTTCAAGACATGGAACATGAGGAAAAATCTTTAGAAGTTCACAAGGAACTATCAGCACCTGCAAGAAAGAAAAAGGTAACAAAGAAAGTAAATGAATACTTTGTAAAATACGGACTTTCAGAAGTACATAGGTTAAGGGAAATAGCTACAAAAAGAGAAGCTAAATTAGTTGGTGAGTCCTTTGTACCATGACGATTAGGAAGAATGGATTCCACCCCTGTCGTTGCATTACCCAAGCCCTCTAGTACAACTACTGCAAAAGGAAAGAAGGTGGAGTCTAGTGCTCTAGTAGTTGAGATGGTTGCTCCCTTTGGACCAAGCACAAGGACTACTAAGAGAAATAATATGCCTCTGATAGCACCCCTTGCTGCCTCTAGAAGGAGGAAGAAGAAAAAATCATTTAGAGAGAAAAAATTGAGTGTTGTTATGGAAGAAGAGATCGAGCTCATATTGGAGCATGAAGAACAGCTCACCAGGAAAAGGAGAAGTAGTGTCGCCACTAGCGGTGAAGGTGCTTCACAAGAAGCAAGCACCAGAACAAAGAAACCTAAGGTTGACAGTGTGAAAACTTCTAAAGAAGAGGAGATTGAAAAAGAAAGGGAGGCTTTCATAGTAATGTTCAAAAAAATCTTGAAAAGAAGAAGGACAAGAAATCAAAGGAAGGATCTTCGAAGCTGAAAATAAAAAGGAGACAAAAACTCCTCTAGTAAGAGCTTGCACTCTAATTAAATTATAGATGTTTTGGTCAATAATATGTTAGAGCGTGATGATCTGTTAGAACGAAATACAAAATTATATGTTGAAGTGGATGAAGAAGATAATAAAACTATCATTGAAGCCATTATTCAATACATTATCATTTTAGATGCAAATATGGAAAACATAAAGAAGAAGGTTCCTAGTGTTGTGTGAAAATCCTTGGTGGAAAGAAGGCATGAAGTTGTTAAAGCTAAGGACAAGATGAAATATGATGCCTTGAATGAAATCAGATCCTCCTTATCTGAGGATGACAAGGCTACCTTGATTGAAGTGTACACTAAACAATTCAAGGTGAAACAAAGAGTCACCATTCTTATGGGAAGAGAAAAAGAGCAAGTAGATAAATTGAAGCAGGATACAGTCAGCACTATCAGAGACATTGTAGAAAAGTTTGGGATGATTGTTGCTTCATCATTCAAAACCGCTCAAGGAAAGGATCATAATAAAGATAAGGTCATTGATGTAGAGGAAAATATTCCTCCAATTACAAATTTACCTATTTTTAAAGAAGTTTTGGAAGAAGTAAATGTTCACACTATAGAAGAAATTTCACCATTTGATGATGCAAAGAATGTGGTGTTCTCACCACCATCGGTAGATGAAACAAATGCTTCCCTAGAGACATCTTCCCCTCTGAAAGATACTTACATGATCACTGGTGCTAATAATGAAAACCATAATGCAGGTCAAGAACAAGAACATGATAAGAATGTTGTTGATAATGGTGTTGAAGACCACCTTGATAGACATAATGAATATGTTGGAAATGAAGATGAAGGAAATCAAAATGGAGAAGTAGAAGGAAAAGGAGAAAGGGATGACAATAAGAAATATAATGAGGAGAAAAAGGAGGATGAAGATAAAGTTAAACAAAAGGAAAATCCATCCAGCAAAGAAGAGGAAGAAGAGGAAGAAGAGAAAGAGGAGAAAGAGGAGAATAAAGAAGAGACTGAAGTTGAAAAGAATGAAGAAGAGTTTCAAAAGATCATGGAGCAACCAAAGCCATCTGGAGAATCCTTAGGAAACACACTCATGGGTCTTTTGACAAAGAAAATAATATTTCAACTGACTATTCCTCCCTAGTTGCTACAACTCCCAATGTACCAAGGCAGTGTGGATCTTGACAAGATCTCACCAATTCAAAATTTGGAGCTCAGAGATTTCTTCCATGCCTCTAGAAGAAAAGATATTATATAGACTCATCAAAAGTGGAAAGAACTAATTAATTATGCTATTAAGTCTCTGCAGGATGCTACTCCCAGTGTTGCAATTGATAACTCTTTAACACCTATAGAAGATCTAAAGTTTTTAGTTGATTCACTTAAGGAGTATGCCTCTGGTTTGAAGGAGAAAATTGAAAAGGATGTTGAATCAAGATTTGTTGAGAAGAGACTTCTAGAGTTATAGGATAGATGTGCATCTGCACATGGGAAAGTGAAAGAATGTCTAAAAGAAGTGCAAGATTGTGAAGATGAGGCCAATATTTTGTTCTTGTATTGCATGAGGTGTTCGGATGCCACTCAAGGCATTAAGGACTTAATGGAATCCATAGAGTCGCAGATATCTAATGCCTCTGAAGCCTTTGACCCAGCTAAAGACAGAGATTATACCTCTTGGACTACCATTACAGACCTACAAAATAATTTTTTCACTTTACAAAGGCAGAAAGAAGACATAATAAGGAGATTTGGACAGCTTGGGGACTTGGTGAAGACCAAGCATATACCAATGTCAAGTGCCCTCGTTGATGCAAAAAGGATTGCAAAGATAAATATGGACCCAAGTACTCTGGAAGAGGGAGAGGAGAACATTATAGAGCTGGAATCAATGTATAAATCGCTTGTTGTAGCCAAAAAGACTTGGAATGAAGGAAAGTCTTCCTTGCAGACAATTCTTAAGGAGCTAGAAGGTGCCTACTCCTCCAATAGAGCATATTTCACATGTTCATATTCTTTCAAATTTTTCAGTTGTTTTCAGTTTTCTCATTGTACATACAGTTAGACTATTGTTGGGATAACTCTCTAAGGGGGAGTCAGTACATTTCAACTATTTTTTTGTACATATGCATCAAGTTTAGAACTTATATGTATGTTGCTGGCACACCCTTTGTCCTTGATGTCAAAAGGGGAGAAGTTTTGGTGTTGGAGAAGTTGGGAAAAATGAGAAGTGAGAAGTTAGGTGATAAGAGATGATTTTGGGAGAAGTTTTGTTGTTGTGGAGAAGTTTGATGACTGAGATGGTGTATGCTTGAAAGGGGGAGATCATGTTTGCTTGAATATTTTTGATGGTATATGTTTTGAGTTTTGGAGATTCATGTTTGGAACATGTTGTCATCAATGATAAAGGGGGAGATTGTTGAAAGAATGAAGAAGCAACCCTTTAATGTGTTGTCAATGATGCCAACATTAATTGTTGATAGTTTTCTCCAATCTGGTGAACAAAATGGAGATGTCTTAATCCGGTATTCTAATCCAGATTTTCTCATGTAATAAGATATGCTTATGAGGTTATAGTATGTTATCATGACTACTATGTGCATCTATGATCAATATTTCAGCGATTTTGGATGAACAGGCCAAAAGTTACAAGTGACAGTTGTTCGGCATTCAATTTCAGGCTTTATACAATGCAAATGAGTATGTGTAATCCAGCCTACGTTCCTCTGGTGAGTGGATTGAATCTTTACAATTTTGGGAGATTGTTTATAGATGTCAGTACATCTAATTAGGCTGACCTAATTGATGTATGCAGATGTAATTCGGTATATATGTAGGACATTTTTGAGTTGTATGAAGACATGAGATGACAAGTGATGCAAGATGATATGTGATGCAATGCGAACATGTGAATTTGTATGTATGTTATCTGAATAATAGCAGAACTATTGTGAATGTTGAGCAAAGCAGTATTTTGCATTCAGAGGTTCAAAGAAACTAAATTCAACACAAGGAAGGTGCATTTTGTATCAGTTCATATCTTGGTTGTGTGGCCATTTTTGTTTTGTATCTATCTCTAGATGTGAGCCTTATTGGACAGTGTGTCCTAGTAGTGAGCCTTTGTAATATCTTATAACCAATTATAATATATTGTGAGCTACTCCTCACCGTGGTTTTTCCCTTTTGGGTTTTCCACATAAAAATCATGGTGTTCATGTGTCATGTGATCTTGTGGTTACTTCATGTTTTCATTCATTGTTGTAGTTAGATATATTTTGTTAATTGGGTGGTTTATGATTAATTGGCTTAATAGAATACTGATTCACCCCCCCCCCCTCTCAGTATTTTGGGTGTTCAACACATACAAATATGAAAAAGTGAGATCTCATAAAACCAATTTTTTCACTATCAAGTGTTGGGATGCACTAGAATCAACATAATAGAAGGTCTATTAGATATGGAACCCTAAAATTGTGTACCATACAAGAATTTTTCTTTATCATAATCACCTATGGACAAAAAATTTCCATATTGCTTGTTATGTGTTTTTTGTCAATGGGAATTCTTCTTCTTTCCCCCCAAGAATGCTTTGATGTCTTTCATTGGCTAGATTCACTATTTGCAAAGGAATTATACCAAAATTCTTGGAGATTGTGTCCCTTATTTCCACAAATGAGACTTTTTCTTTATGTGCAAAGGAATTATCTTGTTTAGATTTGGATGAACCTAATGGAGCACTTCAACATTTAAGTTGGTTTCCCTTTTCTTGAGATGCAAAGGCCTACTTGTCTAGGGAGTCTAAGGTCTCACCATGAATTGCCTCTTCTGATTGAAGAAAATTCGCCAATCTCTCAAAAGATATAGTTTTTTTTTCAAGGTGAGCACCTGGGAAAGTACTAGGTTTATTGAAGTTTTGTATGAAGTTCAAATTTTGTTGTGTTGTTTTGAGGTCATGTTGACCATCTTGTTTGTTTTTGAGGTTTTTTGCTCCCTAGGTAAGAAGTGGTGAAAGGTGAATGAGTTTTAGAAGCTTATCATGTTTGTTTTTAAAACAATGGACCAAAGTTGAAAAACACAGTGTGTTTTATAACACTAACCATTTTGGTCATCCTTAGGCTCGATCAAAGAAACTTAACTATTTCTAGGGCCTATTTAAGGGGTATCTCGACCCAGGAGCAGGGTTGGAAGCAATAAAATTTTGGTGTAACCTTGTGTGAATGAAAGAAACAACATTCAGAGTTATAATTTCTGAATTACTGTATCTTGATAGACCTTTTATGGATTAGTTTGCTATTGTTTTGATTTGTACAATGTAGTTTTGGTTGTCTTCAAGCTTTGTGTAAGATTAGAAAGCTTCTTTGTTGAATTTGTAAGCATTTGTTGTAAATAGTTCATCTTTGCTCAAATTCTGGTCTGAACCAGACTGTTTTTAGGGAATGTGGTGCTAGAGCACTTTTCCACTGTACAAACCATATGGCCCTTTGGAAACAGTGCCTAGACACCATGCTTGTACATATGTTAGCTAGTAGGTTTTGTTTGTGTATAGGGAATGCTAGCAATGTCTTGCCCTAGGCGAGCCAGGCAGGGTCCGGCTAGGGAAGACCAGGAGAAAAATGCAGATAACTTGCAGGGGAATTAAGATTTTGGAGAAATTTTTTTTTGTGAATTTTGTTGAGGGTCTTGGCAATGCTTGGAGGTCAGGAGGAGGTTCTATCAAGTCATTTGAAGGGAGAAATTTTTGACAGTCTGAAAACAGCCTTGAAAAGCTTAAAAACCCTAGGGTTTTGACCATTTTTTGTGTGTGGACAGTGTACGGGCTGTGCAGGCTTAAAACCCTAAAAATATTTGAGGTGTGGGCATGAGAAACACAAACCCTAAACAAAGAACCTAGGTCTCTTGGTGGGTTTAGGAGAAAGTTGCATTTTAAGTCTGTTAAGAGGCCTAATTGGGGCTCTAGGCTTGTAGCCTTCTAACCCTAGGAAGGGATTTTGTGAAAGCGATGGGAAATTGGAAACTTGTGATTGCATAAGGACCCTAGATAGGCTATTTTGAAGCTTTTACAACACCATCACACCCCTGCAAGAATCTAGCAGAAGGTTGAGGTTATTTGGCCTTTAAAGAAGAGTAAGGGCCAATGGAGAGTATGTGGCGAAGCACCAAGGTGGACTTGGTAGAAGGAAAGCATGTTGATAGTGGGGTTGGTCAGTAGGAGTAGTGGCACCCAAACCTGAGGTAGGACCACTAGAACAAGGTGGAGGAGACACCTAGGAGTTCTTAGGAGCAAGGACTCAGAGCATGGGGCAGTGAGTGCCTCATCCAACCCTAACCTATCATTTTTCTAGCCACATTGAGACATATGGTAAACATGTGAAATGAAAGGAGTAGTGCTCTTAGGACAATGGATACAAGAGAGTCATCTAACGCATCTTCCCCTAATGTTTGTAGTGGTGTCTTGGTCACTGCAACTCTTCTAAAAAAATTCTCCACTTTTTCACCACTTTACATTTGGAAAGAGTATAATTGATGTTGCAAGTGAAGGATTTGAATATAATTTTTGGCCTTGTATACTTTCTTGAGGCAATTTCAAAGTCTCTTTGGTAATTTTGGCTATTCAAATGTGAGGTTAAACATCATCAAAGACACTAAACAAGATTATGAGTTTGGTCTTTTGATTGGCCTTATCATACTAGTTATTCTCAACACAAACTTGACAAAGTTGAGTTTGTATCTAGGTTTTCTAGGCTAGATAATTATCTTCTCTCAATAGTTGAGAGTCAAGAGGCATTAAGTTTTTAGCATTGTAAGTCACTTTATAAGATTTGGGGGATTGTCATCTCTCCAAAAGGAAATATACACTCTTATTTTTCCTCACATTTTACATGGTCAGTGTCACATATTTCATTCTAGCTATTTAGACATTAGATACAACAATTCAAATTGATAAATGTGAATTAGAAGCACCAATTATACCGAACACCACTATTTAGTTTAGTAAAAATTGACATGATTTTTTTTATTGAAATAAGCAAAAAATAAGATTACAAAGAGCCAATATGTTGTGTCAAAACAACAATAATATACAGCAAGATGAATACAAGCAAAAGGCAGCAAATGGACAGTCAGAATGTTGTTACAAGACAACAGTTACACAAAAACAGTCAAAATGTTGCTGCAAGGAAATTAATTCACAGAGGCAATGTGAATCAAAGTTAGAAATGAGCAGCACCCCTCATCCATAGATTGCAATTGCAAAATTACATGTAGAGCTAACTTCTCTGAGTATCCATTACATATAGAGCTAACTTCTCTGAGAAACCATTGCTGCCCAAGAGAAAGTCACAACACATTGTTAAAACAAAACCTCAACTAAAAGGAAGGTCCATATAGGTTGCAACACCTAGATGATCCAACTCCAACTAAAATCAAGATAAAAGAAGCCTCCATAATCTACAGCAGACGCACAATGAAGCAACAAACTTGTTGATTTCCATTCCTGGCAATAGAAAATGGAAGTGTATGAAGATCTTGCAACAAGGAGCAACTTCCAACTAAACACCCTGCACAAATCAAGTGAAACTAGTGGTTGTGTAGGCATGGAAATTAGTGTCTTAAGGCTATTGGACTCCTAAAGGAAAAACCTTGTTCTTAAGCTGTGTAAGAATCCCTCCAGCCTGCCACTTGATAGCATCATCATGAATGTGGTGATTGATTGAATGGGCTATCCAAATCACTTGGTTTAACAGACTAGAGTAGATGAAATGAATTTCCATTTCACATGGCAAAAAGGACTGAGACAAGGCAGCCAAACATCTAAATTTCCATATGCATTTAATGATAGTAAGGTGGCATGAGCTGGAAATTAAGTTATGGTTAGTTGATAAACCAAGAAGAGTAGATTGTCACGTCCAAGGGAAATGAAAAAGGGCAGGTGTGAGGGTGAAGAGAGTTGTCCACAACTTTTTAACATGAGGGCAAGACCAAAAGAAATGTTTGAGAGTTTCCATCCTACCACAAAAGGGGCATGAAGGAGGCGGGTAGAGGAATTTGAGGCGGGAACCAACTAGGAGTTTCACATGAAGAAGTTTCCAAGCAGTGAGTTGGGATTGGGCATCAGCTTTAGATTTCCAGATTTGCAAGCTAAGGTTGTTCTAGCTGCTTCGTCTAAACTTACAATACCAAAGAGAGTTAAGTCGGCCAATGGAAAGGTTTGACAATAAATGTTTATAAAAATACCTTAAAAAAGAATACTTTAAACAATTGGCTTTATAACTTCAAAAATACTTTAACTTTAAAAACTTCTAAAAAAGAATTTTTTTGAAATGGAAAGGTTTGGAAATAGATGTGAATTTTTTAAAAATAATACTTTAAACAATTGGCTTATAAATTTATAAAAACTTTAAAAAAGAATTTCCTTTTTTTTTCAATAAACTCTGAAAGTTTTTTCTTTAAACAATCCTCATAAAGTTTTTTCTCTAAACAATCCTCATAACCCACAGAAAACCTTAGAAACTGAAAAAAAATCATGCACCTTTCAAGTTCGTTTCACACCTACTTCTGCAAACTTGGATTTTCACGTAAAAATTTTGTTGCTTATTGTGGTTTCTCTTGAGTTGTCATGGAATAATTTTGGAAAATTCACATATAATTTCAATGGAATTTCTTCTTTACACAGTAGACGTGTCCTTTTGTTTGTTTTATTCTGTGTACAAAAGGATTTGGCGACTATATAATTCCATGTTTTGCACTGATATTCTGCAATTTAGGGTTTCTGAACCCTGCAATTCGCATAACGTACTTTTTCTTTTGTTTGCAGGGCTAGGGCATAACTAATGACAGCCGACTATTGATCTGTGCATGAGGCTCCTCTCTCGTGAGTATCTTCATGCTTTAAACAACCTCAAAAAAAATCCTCTGCAACTTTCCTCCACTCTTACGTCACAGGATTTTAAATCTCCAATTTCACTAGGCATATGGATAGTATTGTGCTCAGGCAATGAGCGGTATATTAGTGAGGCAAAAAATTATTCATGAGAATAAACGGTTGCAAAGGGGAAATCAATAAACTATGCATCCAACCAATTTATGTTAATAATAATGTTTTATTATTATTATTGTTATTTTATTATTAATATAGTTATTCCAATATGTATTACAATGATGTAATAGTAGATTATTATATAATACACTAAAACCATGGGTAATGGATATATCACAATATCAAAGTTAGGGGTTTATGTTTTGGCATCATAAACTCGTCACTACCATGTATGTTTGGCTTTGCATCTAGTCTCTCTTTTTATATTTGGTTTATTTTGTGGAATAGTGCATCTAAAGTAGATTAAGAATGGTGACTAATGATGGTTAGGGACCACTATGGTGTGTGGCCATAGGAAATAGAAGAAAGAGGAGTGGAAGAAGTGATAGCTTGGGATAATGGTAGAGAGGAAGTAAGGCCCTTAAGGGTATTTAGTGTGGGGGATGTAGTGTTGGGTATGGAAGTGGTTTGGCTAAATGGAGAATTGGTAGGCTAGTGGTGGATGAAAGAGGTATGGAGGTGTTCTACATCATGTGGGTGATGGTTATTTCAAGGGGCTATTATTAGGAGCTAAGTCATAGCATTGAGGGTAAGTGGGAAAAGGATAAGTACTAAATGGCAGGAGACTAGTTATAGTGGTACTATGGGGATGAGTAGTGGTGGTGAAAGAGATAATTGTAAAGGATGGATCTATAGTAGGATGGTGGAAGTTGTAACGCGGCGTAACCCCAAAGGACAACAACACAATAAATACCGCACAATTTTTTTTATTTTTTATTTTTAAATGCACATAACATACATGTAATACACATTAAGTCATAACATGAATTTCATTTAAGTAAACTTACTAACACAAACATCCTTTGGGGTACATGAAGAGTCATTACGCAACTTAGATCCATACAACATCGATAAAGAATAAAATCCAAAGAGATAATCATTAACAATAACAAATATAACATATGTATGAAAAATTCATTGATAAGAAGCCATCTGCACATAAATACAACATATGCATGATTACATAACACATTGGATAACAACTACCATGGTCAATATCCACACCAAGTTTAACATTTCATTACAGTACAATGTTTAAGAAGTACAATGATACAAAAGTGTTTCCAATCATGAACGGAAACCATCACCAGATAGCATGATACAAATGAATAGATGAATACAAAGTATCATAATTGGCTCCAAGACAAATACAATTCTGGATTTGCCGCAACAGCACCAATCCGCACCTCTCGATCCTTGACTGGGGACCCAATGGGGTGCTTAGCATGTTCCACTCGACCATGTGAGTCCGAAGACCCACCCCCCGTGCTAGGAGCTAACAAGAAAGAGACCTCAACCAAGAACATCCAATAGAGAATCCACAAGACTCAATGCCATACAAAAGTATCCTAAAACTCAAGGATTACAATTACATAATCAACCACATCCAAGAATTAACATAATAACTTAAAGTCATAAATCTCATCACCTAAATCAAAGCAATAGCCAATAAACAAGGAACCAAAGGAAGATCATAAAACACTTCCAAATCAAACTAAATTAATAAACATAACACAATTCTGAATCACAATGACACAATACAATAACATCATATCACAGTACCATAAGAGTACAAGGTCAAAACCCAAACCTCCACAAGATTTATACAAGACCAAAGAATACACCAGAGATCAAATGGGGTAAAACCACAAATCAATTCAAAACAACTATGTTTCATCAGTTCAAGACAAAGAACCACTTCCAGAGGATTTCCAAAGAAGCAACATAATAAGGAGTGTTAGAGGAGAGTGTCATCGCATGGCTTACATGGATTATCCAGACTACTACTAACGCAAGGCGCCGCCTCCGTCTACTGACGAATTATCCAGACTAAAACCGAGCGCTAGGAGCCGCCTCCATCTATGGTTATCCAGACTACCTATTTCAAGGCGCCGCCCCATAGGGTTGCTCATGCGGATCCGTTACCCTTCGCGAAGACAAGGCAACGAACATGCCAACCACGGCCTTCTCAATGTCGGTAGCACTCAAAGGCGGAAGAGGCATCAATTATCTTTTTAATGTGATTCTACCCACCCCCTAGTTAATTATTTAAATTATCACTTATTAATTTCACTCTAACGAGGGCTATCCTGGCGCCCCTTTGTGCGCCGACCACCCACTTAGAGCCACTCCCACTCTAGACACTCAAAACATAAAAACCAAATCCAAGGGTTGTACAGCATAACAAGTACATTAGATCACAACAGAGAAGCATGCAAGGCATCATCCATCTTGCCATAAATACATAATCAAAATCTCAACGATTCATGTACAACCCTTTTCAAAAACATGAAACCAAAACACTTGCCACAACAAGGGCACATAAAAGGAGGAACACTAACCAATATTAAAATAAACCTCTGGAAGATTCTCATAAAGTTACACTAGGGTTTCCCCATCAAGGAACTAACAACAATAAAAGCAAAACCTTGAAGAACTATTTTCAATTCAAATATAATGAGAGAATACATCAAAATAAGATCAACAACTCCCTTAAACAACATCAACAACTTCAATACGAACTAAATCGGGAATCCAAGGGAAACCTCTATTTTCTCCTCTCGGAATACCCATAATTCAAAGAACTTTCAATTTGACTTATTAACAACTCAAGCAGGACCATCAATCATGACAAAGATAGAATCAACTAATTTACCACTTAGGGTAAGGAACCAAAAGAAAACATACTGGTTCCCAACGAATAGCAACATACATTAATTGAGAGAACATTCCCAACTCAAAATCTACTCACGAAAAGTCACATCGAAAGAATCCATAAAACCACACCAAGAAAGCTCTGTCAACCCCCAGCAAAATAAAAATGCAATCCACACATCAACAAAATCGCTCAATATCCAAAAGCCACCAACTAGATGTTCCACGAGGGACCTCAATTTTCTCCTCACAAGAACCCCTTACCGTGGCACAAAAATTACATTCATATAACTAACAACATGATAACAACTATCTAATCACATTCACAATTAAAAGAAACCAACCTACTCAAAACAATTACAATCTCAAGGTTCTAAATAAGTATCCATATAAGACAACATTTATTAGAAACTCAGACCATCATAAAGTAATCCCCTGATCAACAATCCAAGAGAATTTAATTAGAAAGAAGTCTCAATTCAAGAACAATTTATTCCAATGTTTATGCAAGTTTATAAAACTACCAGAATGAAGACAAACAAAGTTTACCTCAATACTTAACCATGACTTAAAGGTAACGATTAATTCTAGCATACACAATTCCTCAATGAAAGAGTTATTACAACCACCAATTATAAGACTACCAAATACAACCATAAACCAAACTCCCAAAAAAAATCAATATACTAATTCCCTTCTACACATTACTCCCTTGCTTAATCAATTTATCGTGACCACAAGATTAAGTAACTAACAAAATGCAACTTATGTCCCAACCACAAATATATATATATTTTCTTTCTTAAAACTACTATTCTAATATGACAATTACCAAGTGTAAACTCCTAGTATACTACAAACATTCACGGATAAATTTAACCACTAACAGTAACAAAAGAAACATTATATTTATCCTATCCAAAATAATCACATTTAATTGAAAGGAGCCTAAATCTATCCAAACGTATATTTACCTTTAAAAATTTCTCCTTAAATTACCATTCAAATATCCTTTTTAGGGTACTCTCAAAACAAATCGACTTACATAATATTTATGCTCTTATGATGTAGTTATATAAAATATTTTAAACTTTTATTTATATTTCACATCATTATAATTTTTCTATTCTTCTTATTATTACTACTATTTTCTTTTATTCTAATTTAGGATTTATAACCATTCCTATGACTATATACATTATATAAATATAATGAGCCAATTAATACTCTAATTGTGTTTTAGAAAGATAATCAATCTCATGAACACTACACTACTATTCCAAACATAGATCTATAGCATATCTTATCATGCTCTAAACATGAACTAATACATATCTTCACATATAATTTAAAAATAAATGTTTTCCAATACACATATAGACACAGGTAGATATACACATCTACAACTCAGATTTATAATATTAAAGCTTTGGACAAATATCACTTAAACTAATTATACAAACCGTTAGTCCGCTGCCTTGCATGTATGGAAATATAAATTGATTTAATCATGCTAAAGTTTCTAAAGATTAAAATAAAACTCTAGATAAGATTAAGGATATGAATTCGCGCCATACAAACAACAATTTACAGAGTGAAGATAACATAAACATAGTATAAACAATTTTAGAGCCATACAAATAGAAATACGCGCCAAGAGAGATTATATCATGCAAAAGTTTTGGGGAATTCTATAAACCCAAGATAAAGTTAATAAGGGAGAATTCAGATATTCCCAAGGTAATTCTACAGTCTGCTAATAGGTTAGGATATAGGAAACGTAGCGATGGATACAAAGTAAATAAGTGAGCCACACTTCCACTAAGATAAAATGGATATAGTTGCAAAAATAAGAGAGAGAGAGAGAGAGGCCATCGAAACTAAGGGACTTCTAACTTAAGACAGGGCCGATTCCTTCTTATCACAAGCAAAACTAAAACTGAAACATTTAATATATACAAAAAGATAATACTATATCCGTGACAAAAAGGTTAATGATAAGAAGAAATGAGGAGACTATGTATTGATGAATGCGGAATAATGGTGATGGACGCGACTCTTTTAAATTGCTCCAACTTTAAAACAAAGTTATGGACAAAAGCACAAAACAAGAATGTTTAAGGTCAACCAACTTTTCAAACTGCATAAGGAGAATGTTGATAAAAGAGAAAAAGAAAACAAAATTTAAAATAGGTGATTGGATATCGGCACACTTGACAAAAGAGAGGTTTCTCAAATGAACCTACAACAAACTCAGAAAAAGATTGGTCCCTGTTGAATCTCAAGGCAATTTTCTGAGAATGTATATGATATGGAACTATTGGAAGGCAATAATATCTCTTCAATCTTAAATGTAGCAATACCAGACTGTGTGAAGGAGCTCATCTAAGCACTGTATCCAATAATATCAATTTTTCTCAGCTTCGACTGAATAGGAGGTAACTGACAAGGGGTTTGAAATATTGCGCAGACCAAGAGAATTAAATAATCTGCTCATTGGTCCTCAATTTCTTCGCTTGAACAATCTGCTCATTGACGGCATCAGAGAAGACACACGAACCAAGCTTCCTCCGAGTTTGGGATGGTTACGGTTGCAAAGGCGTGAGAAGCCAGTCTTGCGGATAACATTTGGGATTTTGTTACTAAAATCTGATGGTTTATTTAATTCTATACACCCTAAGCGTTGCGGCTGTGACAGGTGGCCAAGCAAATCAGAAAGTGAATATTGGAATTTGGAAATATCGCCATCTACTCGCATTATTATTAAATTTTACTCGCTATCCTCACAACAGAAAGGAAGGAGAAAGGTGAGGTGCAATTACGTGACTTACGAGAAAGAGAATTAATGTACCACTATTTTTTTTTTTTTTAAACCCTAATTTTGTTTGCTGGCGAGTTTTCCAGAGACGTGCTCAAGATTGAAGTTGGCCGAAACAGAAATATATATTTATATGTATTTTAATGACTCACCTTCGGGTTTCAAACTACATCAATATCCAAAAGAAGGCAGTTCCATTAAGTGTTATCTCCAGAATTTAAAAAAAAGCTATTCAAATGCGGTAATGAATATCCCAGAAGAGTACCAAAATGAAATGGACCAGCACAACCAAAATTACTGATCACAGAGATAACTGGGTAAATTTAATTCCATACATCAAAATTTAGGTTTAACGCAAATCTATTAACCATAAATTTATAAAATAAATGACAAGCAATCAGATATTAACCATGAATTTATAAAGGAAATGACAAAGCAATCAGAAAATTCTTTTTCTTTCACCATGCCAAAACTTTTTGTTACCATATGGCAATTCTTTTTCAATGCATAACCAGACACCACAACCATTGAAAACTTTTGTTTTTTTTTTTTAAAGGCATAACGTATAATCATAGAAAATATCGCACTTATCTTATCGCGTCGCTGGTGGGGATGACTACGATAGAAGCGATGCTCCAACACAGGTGACCCGAGCCCTCACTGTGCAAGAAGGAATCGCAGATAACCGCCTTATCAAACGATAATCAAACTTTCCAGAGATATCCTAATGTCCATCCCCCTTTTCACCATCTTCGCCAAGATCTAAATATACTACCGAAGGTGCCCCTTCAAATCCTAACTGAATGACTTTTCACATTCTCATAACCGAATCTTCAAATTGGAATTAATATTTCTTTGCGTGTTTATTATTTATTTCACACAGAGGTAATAATAAATTCTCATTTTATTTTATTTCATTTATTTATTTACTTGATTACGATATTCGAGTTTGGTTTATTTAATTCATTTTAACCATTAATAATATTTTATTAAAATTTATTTCGTCACATTCTTTACCATATTAACATTATTATCTTGTCCATTATACTTAGATATCAAACTTTTACTAGCCTTTCTCACTTTTACCCTCATTCAAACTTAAGTAAAATTTTAATATTTAACCGTCTCTAATATTTTCTCACCTTTAAATTTATTAATTGAATTTACTCTTTAAATGATAGTTACCTTTCCTCACCAATCTGACTACTTTAAATAACAACTCCCAAAGATAATTATATTATTTATTTAATTCCAGATAAGGCAAGTAACCCTATAATTAAATTAACTTTATTAACCAAATCTCAGCATATTATTAATGTTATTTCATAACTTTAAAATTAATTAAAATCACCACATCGACATGATATTACCAACAACTTACTTGAGATCAACGATGACCGAAACGGGGTGCACTACGGTTGATGCACTTGGCATAATAGATGTTTGAGCATAAATTGCTTGTAAAGTCTCATTCAAATGGCTTGTTGGAAAACTCATCATGAAACATATATGCTAGTTATTTAGGATTTTTTACATTAGCTACTCTAACCAATTCATGTGTAGAGTCTTGATTGCTCATACGAGCATCATGGCCATAATCCTTATTGTTAGATCATTATGAGTATCATAATATACTTCATTCTCAAGGGTTTGGGTCATGTTAGAGTTTATAAGAGCACTCCTTCATAATGGAAGATTACAATTTCAAGTAACTTGTGACATAAATAAAAGATATAGGAAAATAAAGCTCAAAAGTTTTGTTTCAAATTAAATAGTATATGAATATTAGTAATATACCATATCTAAAAGTGAAAGCCTAATATGATGGCTAAGAGTGGGTAGAAAATATATCACAATAAACTTGAAAACCCTAGTAGAAAGAACTATAACAATGTAAAATCAATGAAACAAACAAATGTAGAAAGTTCCAAGTCTAAAAATGAGATGTAAACATAAAAAACATACAAATCTAGAAAAAACCCTTATATGGATAAAAATTAGAAGAAAACTAGATCATGTTAGATTGGATGGGTTCACCAAAAATATAAAGGAAAATAGACTTTCTTTATGGTCAATTAAAGCAAATACAAACAATAAGCACATATCAACCTAGATTAATTAATGATAATTGGAGAAGATAAATTACATTATTGCAACAGTTATTTTAGGTAAGTAAATGCAACGAATATGGGTACTTGGATCTATTTCTAAAGAATGTAGACCTTTGATGAAAATCTTGGAATATACTCTACCTCTAGTTTGGAATTGTGATCTCCCCATCAATGAAATTCCTTAAGATAGTAGATAAGAGCCCTAGAATGGTGAATGCAAACTTGATACTCCTTTTAGTGCACCCAAAAAAATGTGTTGCTATTGATTGCTCCTTTAATGCTCTAGGATGAGAAAGGACATGAGTCCCAAATGTCTAAAATGAATGCTAATAAATGTCTTTAAATACTAGTACATGGTATCAAATTTCACAAAATGTGTTCTTAGTCAACTCAAGGTTTGAAAATAAAGGGGTGGTCAACTAATTATTGAATTTGAATTTTGAAAAGATGAGGATCAAGTCTACAACCATAGAGATGATCCTAGGTGGACAAACATTCAGATCTAGATGTAGAATAATTGTATGGAGGTAGGTGTATGGACAAGTGGAATATATGTAAAAGGCTTAGGTGAACAACATAACAGAGTATGTGCATATAAGGCTATGGTGGGGGCTAAATGTACAGGAATATGTGTGTATAGGGATAGATAAAGGCTAGGGGAATGATCCCAACTCCACACAAGATTGTGTCATTTGTCAATATGTACATGTATTAAGACGCTTCTTCAAAATGGGTACAAAACTAAATAGGAAATGGCATGTGTATGTAAATTTCACCATTAATATTATATATAAATGATTATGCTTCCACTACCATAATATATCAAACACGCAAGTTTTCTAAAATTTAAACATTAATATGCTTAGAGGAAGTTGGAAATGCCTCACATTTTTGAACTTGTCAAAATCTTATAAACTTAATGCATATTACTACACATAAAAGGAACATATTTTCCTGTGAGTTCTATTGGTGATTTTTTAAGAACCAAACTTAATCTCAATCCTTACCTATGAATTTTCCACAACTCAATCATCAGTAAGGTTGAGGATTGGCCAACACTTAAGTAAAGTACTTAGTACCTCACTTCTTCTCTTCGGGCTCTATGAGACCTAGGGGGTAATCCTATGCATGCTCATAATATCTCAAATTCGGTCAAGAGCATTTCCTCACACAGATGCATTTCCTCAAGAAACTCACTTGATCAAAAGCTTCTCAAACCTCAGGTGAAAGTGTTATTTGTTTTAGAGAAGGTGTTTATATACTGAAAGTTGGGGAAATGTAGTTTAGAGTATGTTATGAATTTGTCTTCATCTTGAATCTTAGCTCAAATTCATTACTAGCTCAGTTGGCCATGAGATAAACTAATAAAATAATCAGTACCCTATCTGAGGGAGAAACTGAGTCATAACTTGCAATCAATTAGTAATACAATTATGATTGAACATCAGAAATTAATGGACTATTAGTACGCCACTTTGTAACATCTAACTCACTATGTTTCAAAATATTACTTCCTTACCAAATCCTATATCCCTTTCCTATAAACTGATGGCCTCATTTTAGCATTTAATCAATTCATTGAACTAAAGTATAAAACAAACTCATCCATTCAATGCAAATGACAAAAGACAAACGAAATAATTTTCAATAACTTCATTCATAATTTAGAAGAAAGATACATAGGAGAAAAATATTTTAAAACTCTCTTTCCATTGCTGATATTTACTTTGTAAAAGCATATTTAAGATCTTCATATAGTATAACTTTCACCCTAGATTAGCTTCTAATATATTTACTAATATCTGTTTACATTATATTTGCTCTCAGAGCATAGTATTCACCTTGACCTATTCTAGACTCAAAATTTTCGAACTCTCTTAACATCAGCTATGAAATCCCCTTTATAAACAGGGGAGCAACAAGCATCCGGTTGAATTACAATTTTGTTTTCATTTCAGTTCATTTCAAAAACCTAATTTCAATTGATTCCTCGAAGAACTCCCCAAGCGGTTTCGTACGCAATCATTTGGGAACAAGGGAGGAAAAAAAGAAAAACACGTGTGTAGGATACCATTAGTTGTTGTCATCGCGTTAATTGTTGAAACAAAAAGGATTCCATATCTTATCATCCAGAGGACTTCCACATCAACATGGAAGAGAAAAAGACAAACCATGGACATACTAAAAACAAATACTTCCTATGCAAAGACCACGGTGTCATCAAAAACAAAAACAAGGCGGTGACCCTATTTAGAGTCGTCAAAATCAAAGAATGCCTGACTACTCCTTGTCCTCGATGAAATTGGAGGGACCATCACCACGTCATTGTCAGAGCTCCCATATGGCACCAAAGAAAGGAGGTACTGGCCATATCCTAAATCAGTATCACCTTTAGCATCTGAAGGAGTATCAGAAAGCACAATAGGAGAATTGTGTTTTCCCAAGCAGGCCATATGACTTTTCTCTTTTTTCCTAGCCTTCTTTACTAGCTAAGCCAGTTCCTTGCCTTTGAACTTAACCATTTCTCTCGGAATGGTTTTGTTTCTCAAGTACTCTACACAATTGATTTCTTCTTATGACCTCTAGCCCTCCTTTTACCCTTTGAAACCTCAGGAGAAGCCCGGGCTTCCTACTCAATTATATCCTCGTGATACTCAAATACATTGAGTCAACTAGACCTTCTAATAGGTTGAATTTTCACACCAGTTTTCCCCATTTCCAGAACAAGCAGAATTTAACAATTCAAGACTGAGCTACAAGGAGACACACCTACAACCCAGACAATTGTAACCAACCTAGTCGATAAATTCCTAACCAAACCAAAGAACCCCATTTGAAACCAAATTACTCAAGACAAGAATATTCAACTCAAGAAAAACAAACAACCTCTCACTCTTCTTCACACTTCGCCTTACATTCAGTGCAGACTGGAAAAATGGTGAGAATGAACAGCGATCAACCTGCATTAAATATACAATTGGAGCATGTAGAATTAATGATTCAATAACTCCTCGTGCGATCGAGTTGATAACTTAACAGGTCGGCTTTGAATCTAGGTCGTTGATCTTAAAACAATTAAAACCTCATCTAAGGTGGTCATGAGCATCATTTTTTGACTATTAGCAACTTGCTCCTAGAAAACAGTGATGTTATCCCAAATGTTGCCACGTTCTTCTTTAATCTTGATAAATCATGTGATCTACCAATTAGAATGTATCGCCAACCTAATTCATGCTCCTTCATTAATATCGACGAAGTACATAAGACCAATGTGTTTTTTAGAGAGAATATTTCCTTATACACTTCATCGCTCATCATTGATCTTCCCCAAATTTTAGGGTGTAATTAACGATGAAATTATTGTCGCGATGAAGTTTAGTCCGTTGGATCATCCTATTTTAAAACTACATCAACGGTTCTCCAGTCTTCTCATTACTTTCCTTTTTGCTTTATGCGAAATCCTCAGGATCCTACCATGTTGCTTGTTCCATCAATAGTCATCGCCTATTGCAGATGAATCTCATCCTTCATCGGCCTCATCGGCGATGTAAACATCCCCGCAATGAAATCTCAGCCCTTAGATCTATGGCCCGTCTCTAATCACATTCATCCTTCCATCGTGCATTGCCAATTCAAATTTTTCACCTAAGCTCCTATCAGCGGCGGGAGATGCAGTGAAGAAATTAGATTTAGACACGTAGAACTCCATGAAAATCATTGGTACAAGAGACATCGCACATAAGATCTTATCATATTAGTGGAAGAAACCTTTCAGAGAATACCATCGCTCATCACTAATTTGGAACTTAAGTTTTGCAATGAATCCGCGATGAATGATAAAACGTAAGGTCATCACTCATCGCTAATTATCCTCATACAATTTACAAGCAATTCGCAATGAGAGGATTTACATAGTTACAATGTGTATCATGTATCGCTAATGTGGAACTTAGCATCTAAAACATATCCACGATACGTGAAAAAGAACATAAGGCCAGGGGGCATCACTCATCACTATTACAATATTGAAGACTCAAAAGCCATTAGCAACAAGTGATTCCTCAACAATACAAGGAGCATCATTCATCACACATCACACATTCGATTTAAGAGCTTTGGAAGCTATTTGTGATTAGCGATATCAAAGAAATACCACTTCATCGCTCATTGTTAATTCAAAAAATGCACTTCTGAAGAAATCAGCGATGAGCGATAAGTAAGAAGGTCGTCGGGACTTAAATGAATACCCTAAGCACGTGTAGTTAAGTTGTTCTAATGAAAGGGATCCTTGAGGATGACATGAGAAAATGGGCTTGAGAACTTATAAGTCATGAAATGCAAAGGATGTAAAGGCCAAAAGGACCCTTTACATAACTTTATAAAAATTTAGAAATTTAGAGTTAGGCGATAGGGACCGGTCACTTGACGACAGTGATAGACATAAGAGAGTTTTAAAATGACCAGAAATGGGAAACATGAAGTCAATGACCAAATAGAATGTTATAAGCAATTATAACAAATAAAACCCTAAACCCTTAGATAATAACCCTACATCCAAATGTAACAAGGATTCAAGATGGAACAAAAAAATTTAGGGCTCAATATGGGTAGTTCAAATTTTGCAAATTTGAAGGTGCCATCAGTGGCTCTGACTGGGGATGTATGCCCCTTGTGGGCATAGCAAGAATTCACATCCTCTGGAGAAGCAGACCGGGTGCCTACTTCATTGGGTGACAGAGTCAAAAAGTCATCTTTGCCCCCTATTGCTTTGGTTTGACAGGTCAAAAATTGTGGGTCTCTTCTTACCTCTATCATAGAAAAAGTTCTCATCACACTTCACTTAAGCCAATCTGAAAATATCACTGTAATCTGCCTGATTAAACATGCTAGCATCTCCTAACAACTCAGCATATACAACGTTGTCAACAAATTCATAATTACCAAGTATTTGAAAATTAGGCATACTCTTAAAATATTGATTATCATGTGGCAACATCTTATGATGTTTATCATGTAAATCATTCTCAAGCTGAAAACAACATTCTTCAATGTTTTGCACGTTGCCACACTTCATGAAAATTTTATCCAATTGAAAAAAATGGCACTCATATTCTGCCACATGGCTAGTACTATCAAGCTCAATCTGATCATTAGTTTGCATGTCAAAGGTGAAACAGTCATAGGAACTAATCAAAAGATTATGCACATCATGCAAACTATCTTTGAGTGTATGTAAAGAGATGCACTCATACATTGGGATACACTGTAATTTTGCCTCAACATGCTGGTGTGGAGAATCATCAAGAATCTCTAACCTATCCTCATCCTTACTCACTTTGATATCTTTTGAACACAACATATCAACATCTTCAGCATTCATAGCTTGTTCAGAAGTGAGCAATTCTGGTTCAAAAAGATAATTTGTTTTTTATTTGAAATCACCCTCCATATCCATATGAAAAGACTCATAACTAGGATCATCTAAATCAAGAAATAGATACTTATCCAGATCTGCATTAAAATTTTCAAGATTTGGCTTATCAGATACACAAACATTATGGTTATCTGATGTTGCTAACTCATCAAAACAGATTTTTGAACTTGCATCAGCCTACACACTTTCATACTTATCATACAATGCATCATTAAAATCAAATGGTTGTTTTTCATTACCCACATTATCACCATGCTGACCAACTAGTTCATAACTGGAAGGAAGATCAGATACCCATGCATCATATCTCGCATAGTGAAGGTTATCATCACTATCAAAATCAATATGAGCAATACACAACAACTAAGGGTTACTCACATGTGCGTATTTATGATATTCAATGGTCAACAAATTTGAAATTTGTTCACTGCTCAATAGATCATTCTTCTGATCCATTCTTTCAACCACTTCCTCTTCTTGACTTCCACTAGAACTGCATGCATTACCAAGATGTAAATCAGGGTATACCATGATATCACCATCATCACAGTCTGAAAACTCAATGGACTAATCACAAACTAGGTTTTTCCAATCATAGGAGATTGAATTGCTAACAACCTTGTCAAAAGCATGGTCACAATCTGTCATAGAGGGAAAGCTATCCATTTGCTCATTCTTACTTTTGGGTTGTCATGACAACAATTTACATCTTTCTTCATTTCATCATTGGACTGAGTATCATCATTGAGTTGGTCATTTACATATTCTTGAGGATAGAGACAAATATTTTCACTATCATGAGCATCAATGGTAAACATTACATCACTCTTAACTTCTTCCTTCTCAAGTGTGCACTTGTTTGTATCTAAAACTGAAAACGTTTGATCATTTGTATTCATACAGTTGCTAATTTCATCAACATGTTTACCAACAACTGAAGACATCAGACCTTGCACATATCCATTCCTCATTTTTTCCATATTGTCTAAATATGTGTAAGCCATCCGCATACTCAATATTTTGAAATCCTTTAACAATGCACTAGATCCCTCCTCAAAAGCTTCAAAATACATATGAATGCAATTTGATATACTAGGTCTGAAAATTTTAAAAATTAGTGCAAGAGCAACAACAAATCTATGACTAAAAGCAATGCCTGACTCTTCATCTTGTTTCTTAATCTGCTTTAACTTTGTGACAAGGTCATAAGGTTCTTTTACAAATTCTTCTCTATAGGCATCCACTAGTTTATCCCAGCAGGAAAAGGACTTCTCAGGAAAACTTAAGTACCAGTCCCTAGCTTTAGCTTCAAGAGATTTGACAAAAAAATCTCATCCACATATCCTAATCTCTAAATGAATGTTTCACCATGAAGCTATAAAAACTTTGGACATGTGCATCTTCTTCACACACATTGTATCCATTAAATCTAGGCATCTTCTTATAGACTTGAGATGGCATACTTTTAACCTTGTCATCAATCCATGACAAGTTTAATTTTTCATACAATGGATCAAAAGAATTGGCAAAAAGTGCAGCAATTTGGCTAGCAAATCTAGTATGATTATCTCTTAACTAGGCTTGTATAGCCATCAGGTGCCTTTTGTTCATCTCTTTAATTCCCCTTTTAAACACAGCTTTCCATTCCAACCTTAGCCTAGGCTTGTTCACACTTGGGTTCCTATACTTTGGGGTTTCAACTGTTTGAGGATTATCAAACTTTTGAAGCTTCTTGACAATATGCATCAAGGTTTCTAATGGCATGGTTATTTCCCTTTGGGGTAAAAGCACAAAGTTGTGTCACACTTTCAGCCAACTTATCAGCACAACTGAATTTAAGTATTTCTAACTAAAAATCAATTTTGGTCAAACATATGATCTAGTAAGATTCATTCTAGCTAAGTTAGATACTTCCACAACTTTTTCAACTAAAATTGTTGGCTAAAAATATATGGAGCACCACT
>VDFB02292527.1:20725651-20819290 GCA_007258455.2 Sequoia sempervirens | reverse complement strand
TTTTAAGGGTTTAAGGGTTTAGGGTTCAAGGTTTACAGTTTAAGGGTAGAGGGTAGAGGGTATCTAGTTTAGGGTTTAGGTTTTAGGGATTAAGGGTTAAGGGTAGTGGGTTTAGGGTTTAGGGATTACAGATTATGGTTTAAGGGTAGAGGGTGTAGGGTTGAGGGTTGAGGGTAGAGGGTAGAGGGTAGAGGGCTTAGGGTTTAGGGTTTAAGGGTTTAAGGGTTTAGGGTTTAGGGTCTACGGTTTAAAGGTAGAGGGTAGAGGGTTAAGGGTAGAGGGTAGAGGGTTTAGGGGTTTAGGGTTTAAGGGTATAAGGGTAGAGGGTTGTGGGTTTAGGGTTTGAGAGTTGAGGGATGAGGGTAGAGGTTTTAGGGTTTATGGTTTAGGTATTAACAGTTAAGGGTAGAGGGTTTATAGTTTAGGGATTATAGTTTACAGTTTAAGGATAGAGGGTGTAGGGATTAGAGAGAGAGAGAGGGGGGGTTTGAGGGTAGAGGGTAGAGAATTAGTGCTAGAGAATTAGGGTTTAGGGTTTAGGGTTTTAAGGTTTTAGGGTTCAGGTTTATGGTTTTAGGGTAGGGTAGAGGGTAGAGGTTTTAGGGTTTGGGGTTTGGGTTTTAAGGGTTTTAGGGTATGGGGTGAGAGATTGGGGGTTTTAAGGTTGAGGTTGGGAGTGGGGGTGAGGTTTTGGGGTTGGGGTTGGGATTAGGGATAAGGGTAGAGGTTCAGGGTGAGTGGGTGTGGGGTTGGGGGTTGAGGTTTAGGGTTAAGGGTTGAGGAGTTGAGAAATGAAAGTAGAAATGAAAAGGAATAGAAGAGTTTAAAGGTTTAATAGTAGAGGTTGAGGTTGAGTTTAGGGTTTAGGGTTGAGGTAGAGGAGTGAGGGACACAAGACTTAGGGTTTTAGGGATTACAGTTTACGGTTTAAGGAGTAGAAGTGTAGGGTTGAAGAGAGAGACTGAGGTAGGGTAGAAGGTAGAGATAAGGTTTATAGGTTTAGGGTTTAGGGTTTTAGGAAGCAGGGTTAGGGTTTTGGTTTAGGTAGAGGTAGAGGGTTAAGTGTAGAGGGTAGAGGGTTTGGGGGTTTGGGGTTAGGTTTAGGGTTTAGGGTTGAGGTTTGAGGTTGATGGTTGAGTTTGAGGTTTAAGGGATTAGATAGAGGATGAGGCAAGGTAGTAGGGTTAGAATTAGGGTTGAGGTAGAAGTTTAGGGTTTAGGGATTATAGTTTATAGTTTAAGGGTAGAGGGTGTAGGGTTGAGGTTGAGGTTTGGGAGTAGAAAGTATAGGGTTTAGGGTTTAGGGTTTAAGGTTTAAGGGTTCAAGGGTTCAGGTTACGGTTTAAGGGTAGAGGGGAGAGGGTTAAGGTGAGGGTATAGGGTTTAGGGTTTGGGGTTTGGGGTTTAAGGGTTTAAGGGTTGAGGGTTGAGAGTAGATGGTAGAGGTTGTAGGGTTTAGGGTTTAGGGATTACAGTTTATAGTTTAAGGGTAGAGGGTGTAGAGTTGAGGGTTGAGGGTTTTAGGGTTTAAGGGTTGAGGGTTGAGGGTTGAGGGTTTAGGGTTTATAGTTTAAGGGTAGAAGGTTTAAGGGTTTAGGGTTTAACTCAGTTAAGGGTAGAGGGTTGAGGGTTTTAGGATTTAAGGGTTGAGGGTTGAGGGTAGAGGTTTTAGGGTTTAGGGATTAAGGGTTAAGGGTAGATGGTTTAGGGTTTAGGGATTATGGTTTACAGTTTAAGGGTAGAGGTTGTAGGGTTGAGAGAGAGAGAGGGGGGAGTTTGAGGGTAGAGGGTAGAGGGTAGAGGGTAGAGGGTTTAGGGTTTAAGGGTTTAAGGGTTTAGGGTTGAGTTTGGTTTAGGGTGAGGAGTAGGGATTGGGAGCTGAGGTAGAGGAGTTCTGAGTTTAGGGTTAGGGTTTAAGGGTATAGGGTTGAGGGTAGAGGGTTTAGGATTTAAGGGTTGAGGGTTGAGGATAAAGGGTAGAGGTTTTAGGGTTTAAGGTTTAGGGATTAAGGGTTAAGGGTAGAGGGTTTAGGGTTTAGGGATTACAGTTTATGGTTTAAGGGTAGAGGGTGTAGGGTTGAGGGTTGAGTGTTTTAGGGTTTAAGGGTTGAGGGTTGAGGGTTGAGGGTTTAGGGTTTAGGGTTTAATGGTTTAATGGTTTAGGGTTCAGGTTTTACGATTTAAGGGTAGAGGGTTTAGGGGTTTAGGGTTTAGGGTTTAAGGGATTAATGGTTGAGGGTTGAGGGTTGAGGGTTTAGGTTTTAAGGTTTGAGAGTTGAGGGTGAGGGTAGAGGTTTTAGGGTTTAGGGTTTTAGGGATTATAGTTTATGGTTTAAGGGTAGAGGTAGAGGTTTTAGGGTTTAGGGTTAGGGATTATAGTTTATGGTTTAAGGGTAGAGGGTATAAGGTTGAGAGAGAGAGGGAGGGTTTAAGGGTAGAGGGTATAAGTTTGAGAGAGAGAGGGAGGGTTTAAGGGTAGAGGGTAGAGGGTGTTGGGGTTTAGGGTATAGGGTTTAAGGGTTTAAGGTTTTAGGGTTTAGGGTTTAAGGGTTTAAGGGTTTAGGGTTCGGGGTTTACGGTTTAAGGGTAAAGGGTAGAGGGTTTAGGGGTTTAGGTTTTAAGGGTTTAAGGGTAAAGGGTTGAGGGTAGAGGGTTTAGGGTTTAAGGGTTGAGGGTTGAGGGATTATAGGGTAGAGGGTTAACGGTAGATGGTAGAGGGTAGAGGGTTTAAGGGTTTAGGGTTTAGGGTTTACTGTTTAAGGGTAGAGGGTAGAGGGTATAGGGTTTAGGGTTTAAGGGTTTTAGGGTTTAGGGTTCAGGGTTTACGATTTAAGGGTAGAGGGTAGAGGGTTGAAGGTTGAGGGTTTAGGGTTTAAGGGTTGAGGGTTGAGGGATTAGGGTAGAGAGTTTAGTTGGGTTTAATAAGGTTTAAGGGTTGAGGGTAGAGGGTTGAGGGATTAGGGTAGAGATTTTAGTTGGCTTTAAAAGTGTTTAAGGGTTGTGGGTAGAGGGTATTGGGTTTAAACATAGAGGGTATTGTGTTGATGGTAGAGGGTAGAGGGTTTAAGGGTTTGGTTTTAAGGGTTTAGGGTTGACAGTTTAGGTCTCCCATCTATCTCCCACTCCCCCTCTCTCCCACTCCCCCTCTCTCCCACTCCCTCTCTCAGGTCTTCCCCCCACCATAATTGAATAAATCTCTCCCTCTCAAGTCTCTCTCTCTCTTAGGTCTCACTCCCTCCCATACTACCTAGACTAATCTGTGTCACTCCAATGCCCTCTCTCACACTCCCTCTCTATTAGCTCTCACTTACCTCCCACCCTACCTAGACAAATATATTTCACTTCAACCCCCTCTCACACACTCCCTCTTTCTCTCTCCCCCTTTGGTCTTTTTGTATCTCTCAGGTCTCATCCCTCCTTACCCCTCTCCCATTATCAGGTATTTCCCCCCACTATAATTGGATAACTCTCTATCGCTCTCAAGCCTCTATCGCTCTGAAGTCTCAGTCGCTACCACACTACCTAGACTAATCTCTCTCACTCTTATCACCTCTCTCTCTATCTCTAGTCTCACTCCCTTTGTATCTATGGAAGGTGAAGATTTCAAAACAACACATTTGGGGCTCGCCAAATTTGGTGAGCACCAAATGTATTTTACCTTGAAATGGTAAAATAAGGGTTGAACTGGTGATTCAGGCCCACATTCTTCTGTATTTGTTTGGTTCAATGCTTTATCCAATTTAGAAACGCCTTTTTTTATGCAGTTGACTCCATATTGTACCAATCTATGCTTGATCCATCACCTTTTTACCACCAACCCGCATGCTAGATGACATAGAAGCAGAAATTTTGAAGTTTCTACATCATTTTACATTATCTCAGGTAATATATTCATTTTGGTAATATTCAAATGTTTATATTTATTATATTTGTTTGTTTTTGACAATATAAACTAAATTCCTTTAATGATTTTATTAATCATAACAATTGCACATAGAATTCAACATTGAATTTGATGGGAGTTGCATATAAAAGTTTAATTTTTATGAGTTTGAAGAACAAAAAAATGAAAAAAATGACATTTACTTAACACAAATTTACTTATGAATTCTATTTGCATAGCTTATAGTAGTCCACTTCCAGAATGGCTAGTGGAATTCACTCTATTTCATTTTAGGTAGATGTTTATAATATTGAGTTTTTTTGTTTTTTGTTTTCACAATTTTTAGACCATTCATTTGATGATTTTATTAATCTTCATTGTTACACATATAATTGAACATTAAATTAATTATTATTGATGGTTGTGGGAAAACTTTTATTTTCAACTAATTTGGAAAACCTAAGAGCTTTCATCAATGTTAATGTGCAAGTTTCCATTAATATTTGTGTGAAATAAGAAATTCAACTTCATCATGTCCTTAGATAATTTCAAGTGACTCAAGACATAGTTGGTTTAATGCAAGTTTCCATTCATTCATACCATTTACCGTTCTTAGAAAAAAAAGGGAAAATAAGCACAAGATTCTCTAGTTTCCAAAGGTGGTAGCAACTTATACCCTGGGTTTGACACAAGTCTTTACTCCTAAGAACTTTTCCGCACACCAAATACTCCCCTCAAACCCTTCTTAACATTGATCAACACTTACATGAAGCAATTTTGTAAAAATCTAATGTCAAACAGGGAAGTAACTTGTCTCCAACCTCAAATTAAACCAATTCAAACCCTCTTTCAGATTTTACAACCTTTCCTTTCCTATCTTCCACAAACTCACCTATTCTTCCTTGTAGGTTTTCAATAGAGGTTTCTTGACCTCAAAGGACCATTAGGTTTCTTTGGAACAACTTTGACAAAACAAAGCACCTATGCCGTCGTAGACCACAAATTAGGCCACTTTTACAAAGCGGCCCTATTGGAAACTCCTCCTCAAGCCAAAAACTTAATGGGGAAGCAACAACCAGTCAAAAAAACCTCCAATTTCACCATTTATTTGTAGTGACACACTTTCCAAGACATCTAAACAAGAAACCCTCATTTTAGGCAATTTACATGGGGGTTTATTGAAAAACTATATCCCGAACATTCTCTATCCTAGAAACCACTTCAAACACCCTTAATTATGTCTAAATATGCTTATAAGTTCATTCACCAGCCTCTATCATCAATATTTCACCAAACCTAGTTCAAAACCTCCATTTTCAAGCAAAATTTGAACAAAAACCTTCAGGACAACAACACAAAAAGAATTCAAACATCTTCCCTACTCCAAAGAACCATGTACACACCTAAATCATGCCCTAGTGAGCCATTCCACCAAGTTACAAAACAAAATAGTGGGTGGAATGGCTTAAAATGTCATTTTCATACACTCAAAACCCTTAAAATAGGGTATATAGACCAATCCTCTGTAATTTGTCTCTAAATTGCACAAAAAATATTGAAATCAATCCAAACCAAGTCTAAAATGGTGTTAGGCCTACTGCCCACAAGATTAACTCCATGAAAGATCAAAAAAATTTGGTACGTAACCGTACAGACATGGGGTGTTTCAATTACTTCTCTTCTCAAAATTACATGCCAACCTCTCTCTTCGAGTTCACAAGCCTTTTTTCAAGGTTATCTAACCACATTCAATAGTTACAACTACTTTTGAAACCCAAATGACCATTGGGTTTCCCTCTTTACAACTTTTACATTTTCCATTGACAACTCTTCAACATTTTTTGCAATTTTTGTAATTTTGACATAATTGACCCCTAACTCACTCTAACCACCCCAAAAAATTAGAAGTGGTCTAATTAGACCTTATTCAACCTAAGAACATGACTCCAAACAAGAAAAATACAATTTTACCCTCCTTGACAAATTTTGTCTAAATTGACAACTTTTTGACATGATTTGCAACTTTTACATTTGTTGCCCAAAATGTCTCAAATGACCACAAAATGCAATGTAATCAGCAGTATGGATATGTTTGAAAAAATGCATTAAAAATACTTATTTTTGTTCTATGTGTGATTGTGAACATGTAGGATTCAACATCATGCCGAGGAAATGACCAAAGCCTTTAACACCGGAAGAACATGCAATAAAAAATGCAAGGAGAAGAGAATAAAAAATTGTAGCTCGTGAAGCAAATGAATTGCAGCCCATACAACCAAAAATTCCTGTCTAGTCTAAGAGAGATGTACAATTGGAAAAAAAAGGGCATGAATGAACAAAGTTCGTGGAAGGACACAAATGGATCCCCAAGTTGGAGGTACATCATCAACCATAGGTGAAGTTCAATGCACATCTCAAGTTGACAACACACCAACAACAACATGTGGTCTTCCAAGTACATCAGAAATCACATCTACAGTTGAAGACACACCATCAACAACATTGTGTTTCAAAAGTACATCAGAAAACACACCTCTATTTGAAGTCACTCCATAAATGACATCTCAAGTTGGAGGTACAACATCATTTACATGTCAATCGCAAGGTATGCCATCAATTACACCTCCGATTGAAGGTACATGATCTATCCCTGATGTTGTTGTCATTCCTAACGTTGACACAAATTTACATTTGAGAACTCCTAGATTTTTGCATAGAAAACCTATATTTTTTATTGATATTGATTCCAATGTTTTGAAATGGATGCCTGATAAGATGTCAAAATGTACATGTCAAAGATCTGCATAGAGGATATGGAGTTTATTTTTTGAGAGGCTAAGTGAGGGTGGAAGATGCCAACTATTTGTTGAAATGATGAGGCAACTCAAATTTAGGCCCACATTGAAGGATCTTGGGCTGAGAGTTTCAAATGACTCAAGTGAAAATTCCATTGTAAAGAACTTGATGAGGGCATACGAGAGTGTGGGTTCTACCTCACACACAAAGGATAGTTGTGCCACAAGACGTGTGATGACAACAATACTATTAAGCAGTCAAACAAGGAACAAGGCACTGAACCTTGCAAAGACAAGTAATTCTTTGAAAATAAGTATATCATCTCTAATGAGAGCCAAAGGAAGGTGTGAAAGATTGGAGGATCCAAATAGCAATGAGTTATGGGTATTCTCGGGTAGAGTGCCACAAAAAGATAAAAGAATTTCTCAAGGCTTGAGATAATAGTAGATTATTGGAAGGATAACACAAGGACCTCTCCTAATCAAACAGATGTTGTAAGAAGGAGAACTGGTAGTAAAATCCGTGAGCCACATCCAAAGCATTATTTGGATACCACTCAAACCCAATTTTTTGATGATTTTGTACAAAAGTTTCCTAAAATTAAAATATGTCAAAGGTATTTTGAAATGCTAAAGAATTTTTATGTCAAGGACACATTATGCACATAGAGCTCAATGGTTGGACTCACATAGAGCTCAATGGTTGGACTCACAGTTTAAGTTATGCAAGGACACGTTTCCACTTCATAGCATTGTTTTAGTTATCGACTTCGTAGAGAACTACACACTACAACCAAAAAATGAGGTGCAATCATAGTACTACAACTCCACAAAGGTTGCTATATTTGTGCATATAACATTCATTGATACAAATGATAGTACAGAGGATAATAGGAAAGTATTGAGGGAGTATCACTTTTACATCAATGATGATCGTACACATTCTACCGAGTTTGTGCAAGGTTACTATCAGATGTTCTATGTTGATTTGGCTAGCAGGGGCATATCATTCAATCAACATATCATATGGTCAGATAACTTTACATCACAATTCAAGAACGCTAGAATGTTTTACTAGTTGAGCAGGATGCATAGAATCAGTGGTGTTCAACATATGTGGAACTTCTCAGAGGCCAGGCATGGAAAGGGGGAGCATGATGGACCAGGTGCATGTATCAAAAGAGCCTTAGCACGAGAAGAGTTAAAGTAAAAAGATAGTGTAAAGTTGACAGATGCAAGATCAATTGTCGAGTGGTGCAATCATGTAATGGGTCCAGGTAGTCAAGGTAATTCTTTAGTTCATAGATTTTTTCATTTAGTAGATGATACTAACATTGCAAAATATGAGATTGTTGTACACTCACAGGATCGAGCGAGCTACACTCTTTTAGAAGATCCAATGCAGGTATATGGACTATCCAAACGCGGAAGATGGCAGCTTTTGTTGTGCATGTACACTTCAAGCATGGAATGATTGCGAGTCAACAGAGTGGGTTGAAGAATGGTCTGCAAGAAGTCTAACCCCACTTGACACTTATCAGCTCCTGACGGCTCTACAAATCATGGAGATGCAATCATCCATTGACTTTGATCATGTATCAGACCTTGTAGAACCATGTAATTTATCTTACTTACAGGTTTTATTTTGATATTCATTAAATACATCTAACAAGATGAACATTTCAATGCAAGGAACATATATGTGGTGATTGCAGATGGAGACAATGAAGAGGGTACAAATTATTACCTATGTCATTGTATAGAGGCCAAAAAGAAATTGGAGGCCCCAGTTATAGATGGAGAAAACATAGGATATCCTATAGGTTCGGTGGTTGTTACTAGAACATTGCTTAAAAGGTACCCAATTAAGAATGTTGCAGTCTTGTTGTTTGAGGACTTCGACACACATCAAAAGATTCTTCACTACTCTAACCTTTTCATCACCACCAACGTTCATTTGATCAAATATAAGGGTAGACCTGCAAACAAGAACTTGTGGAAAGTGTGTGAGTCTGACCACGAGGCAATACTTGACACAATAAAGAGTAGAGTAGACCCAGATGGTTCCCTGGATTAATTGGTAAGTATGCACATTGAATTTGTAAAGCCATGTTATTGATTTAATAGACCATTTATTGATGTAATAATTCTATTTTAGTGGTTATTAGTGGGTTAGAAGGTTTTAGTTGCAAAATTTCTAAATTAGTGCAAAGTGTTATTTTTCAAATTTTGAAGTGCAAAAAATGCATAGTGGGGAAGCTAAATGGTTAGGGAAGGCCAAAGGTCACTTGTGGAATTGGTTTTCAATCAATTCTTGATTAAGGGAGTTGAATATATGTATCTGAATCTCGAATGAAGGGGTGTGTGGAGAAGAGGAAGATTTTGTACAAGCATTGATCAATAAAGCTCTGTTTTCTTTGTAAATCTAAGTTTGTTTTTCCCCTTTTTAGTGCTATAGAAGTCAATCGCATGAGCCTGTATTGAAGGGAATTGAATAAAACTGTTTTTATTTGGGTAAAGGGATGTGTCAGCCAAATTTTGGATTTTTTGGCATTGAAATCCATCTTGTTTTGAGCTCTTAGGGTGGATTTTACTGTAGGCGGGTCTGGAAGTCTAAATTTCAAGTTTTCAAGTCTTCAAGTGATTTAATGGCTCATTCTACCTAATGTATATACTATAGCTTGGTGGAATGAGTCCATTAGGTTGGGAATAGGCTAGAAGATGATTCTTGGAGCATGGGAGATCATTTTGGAGTCATGGCATGTAGCCTTGGGTGTGAAAATGTGTAGCCTTGGGTGTGAAAATGTGTGATTTTGAGTGGTTTTAGAGTGTGAATGGATGAAATCATTTAAGGAAGTCATTTGTGAGAGTCTTTTGAGCATGTATAGACATAATATGGTATGTTTTGGGTGTTGGATGTGTGAGTTAATTGTGGGAAGAGTGATTTTCAATAAGGCTCCTTGGAAAACCTAGGTTTGGTGGCTTGAGAGTGAGGGTTTAGTGGATTGGTAGCTTGGTGAGCAGTTGGAGCTCTGAAAAATTGTGAAATATTAAGGGTGGTAACCTATTTAATGACTATCCATGGTGTTTGACTTGATTTCAGGTGTTTAGGAAGGTGTCTCTTTGGAAAAGAGGCCTAATTGGCCTAGTTGCCCCTATAGTACAATGGGATTTTGGAGAATACATTGAAAAACCCATCTCCAGGCCTCCTGTGACCTTATCACCACTTCAAACACCCTTGTTTAAGCCTGCACATGCTTAATAATACTTAATATTATGTTGCCCCAAAATTTCACCCACTTTTAGTCTCTAAAACCTCAATTTTCCATTAAAAAATGCACTTCTCTCAATTAGGGCTTCATGCCGAAAAATACACATGACCTCCCCAGTCCTTGCAAACCTTCAAACACATCAAACCCCACCAGATCTCACTAAAACCAACTAGTTCTAGCTTTCTTCAAAACAAATTCTTCAATCTACTACTTCAACCCATGCCTTTTAGGCCTGAATTCATGCATTATATACTTGCTTGTCATTAATGAAATTATATATTAACTTATATGTTTATCTTATTTTCCTCTTGTAGGAAACACCTAGAGTGAGTGAGGTGCAACGTTTTCTAGACTTTGGAGATGCAATGGTAGATAAGGGAAAGGTAATTGAACTCAAATTTGATTGAATTAAGATTTTTAAGATCTTATAGTGATTATAAATATGTCGACATAGATTAGTAGTTTCATATACTTTTGATTTTTTATGTATAGGAGGTTATGAGGTACACATCCTTTTTGACAAGTGTCACAACACCTGAAGGAGTAGGTGTTGGAACACTTCAAGGAGTAGGTGTTGAAACACTAGAAGGAGATAAAGAAAAAGAGATGCCTAAAGAGGTATATGTTTATTTTATTTTGTGTTTGGTAAATATATTCCTATTACTGACAATTGTATGCTAACTTGTATCAATTTTATGTTTTTGTTCACATATATAGATTGACATTGCAAAAGTTGGTATGATTGGTTCTTTGAGAGGGGCATATTCTAGGACTCATGACAGTTTGAAGAGATGTATATATGAGGTAATCAAGATTTTAATTTTAGAGTTCAATTATAATTCAATGTATATTTATTTTGATGTTAATTATTCGATTTTAAATTATATAATATAACTAATCTCAATCGTGGTTTGAATTTTTCTTGTACAATTACCTTCAGAGCCAAAGAGTGCTTCAAAGAGGCTCCATTTTGATAATTGACCAATAGTTTAAACTGTTCAAAAATTTAATCTTGAGCAATGATTAAATATCAATGTACAATAGCATAAAAAATAATGGTTATATTATATACTTGACAATAAAAAATAATGAATAATGGTTAAATTATATCATATGTTGCTTAGTTATATTATGGTTAAATTATATAGTTTAAAAAAATTGAAGACAAGAACAATGGTAAAGTTTAACATTTTAACTTTAAATATTAAATACACAAATGTCATTATCTCACACTACATATTCATATTGCATTATCATTAAATATTGATATTCAAAAAATATCATAGTTTTATGTTGATAAACATGCCAAAGTGATGCAGAGCAGGGTGGAAAACTCTCAACAAACCAACTACCCTTTAATATTCCTTCTAGACACAAAACACCATTGGATAGTCATGACCAGGGTACATAAGCACTAAATCAACAATAATCTTCCAATGAAACACTCACCAACACTCCAAAACTCAAAACCCTCACTTTTGACAAGTTTCAAGGAGGGTTTATTGAAAACCTCACCTCTAGACCTTTCCTCATTGTTTCAATGCCTCCAACACCTTCAAATATGTCTTCCCTTGCTTAATTAACTCTTACAAAGTGCTTCCCCAAGTTTTTTCCATCACTTCCTACTCTTAACCTTCAAATTTCACTCAAAACACACGTTCTTGACAACTAGGCATCATGACCAAACCCCCAAATGGCCACCCCTACTCCTAAAATCATGCACACATGCCCCCTACACATAATTATGCCATTCCACTGAGTTACAGTAGAATACAATGGTTGGAAAATACATTTGGTGGAAATTTCCATGCTGCCCCTATGGAAAAAGCATGAATTTAGGCCTATGAGGCATAGCTTGAAGTAGCAGATTAAAGCAATAGTTTGGAAGAAGGTTAGAACCTAGTTGTTTTAGTGTTATCAGGTGGATTTTGATGTGATATAAGGTATGCAAAGGGAGGGTTGGTCATTTGGATGTTTGGGCTTGAATCCCTAGTTGAACAAAGAGTGAAAATGGGTAAAATTGAGAGGTTTTAAGAAGGAAATGTGTGAGAACTTTGGGGGAAGAATAATTTGAAGGTGAATTAAGTTTGTGCAGGGTGAAATAAGAGTGTTTGAAAATATTTTGAGGCTGAATAAGGTCTAGAGATGGGTTTTTCAATAAACACCAAGAGCAGGGGCACCAAGAGCATTTTATGCAAATGTTGACAATTGAGGTCTTTTGGTTGTTTAGGGGTATTTGAGTCTTTTTGTTCAAATTATGAGGTCATTTAGACCATTTTATGATGTAAGGAGTCATTTTATAGGTCTTTAGGTGGTTGAAAGGTCTAAGTTGTAAAATATTGCAAAAATTGCAAAATTGTGTAAAAGTTGTCGAAATTGCAATTTATTGACAAATGGTGGAAATTCAAGAGTCATCTTGTTGTAGTTCATGGGGAAAGAAGTTGGAAGTTGTTTAGTCATGTTTATGCATGGTCCTCTTTTGCACCGAAACATGTGGAATTGCTTCGAGCTACATTCAACCGACAGAATCCCTTAAGAGTCCAAAGTGCAAAATGGCTGCAAACTTCAACATGCTCTTATTTGGACACCATGATGCTTAGAAAATTCTTGTTTTAGCCTATGGGATCGCATTGGGCTCCTCTACAATAACCTTTCTCTATTTTCTCTATTTTAGAGACCTTTTCTCGTGGTCTCGCTTGGGCAAAAAAATGTTAAATGCAAGTAGTTGAAAGTTGCAAAGTGGTGCAACTTTTGTTTTGTAACTCGTGTGACCAAAAAAACTGTTCTGACACGTTCGGGTGGGTACATATACACTAGGGATGGTCCTCTTTCACACTGAAACACGCGGAATCGCTCCGAACTACATTCAATCGACAAAATCCCTTAAGAGTCCAAAGTGCAAAATGACTGCAAACTTTAGCATTCTCGTATTCAGACACCGTGATGCTTAGAAACTTCTCATATGAACCTATGGGATCGTGTTGGGTCCCTCTATAATAACCTCTCTCTTTTTTCTCTATCTCAGAGGCCTTTTCTTGTGGTGGCGAATTCTCGCTTGGGGAAAAAGTTGTCAAATGCAAGTAGTTGAAAATTGCAAAGTGGTGCAACTTTTGTTTTGCAACTCATGTGACCAAACGAGCTATTTTTTTATGTCTGGGTGGGTATGTTTATGCTAGGAATGGTCCTCTTTTGCACCAAAACACACAGAATCACTTTGAGCTACATTCGACTAGAAGAATCCCTTAAGATTCCAAAGTGAAAAATGACTGCAAACTTCAGCATGCTCGTATTCAAACACCATGATGCTTAGAAAATTATCATCTAAGCCTATGGGATTGCATTGGGCCCCTCTACAATAACCTCTCCTAGTTTTCTCTATCTTGGAGGCCTTTTCCCATGGTGGTGAATTCTCGCTTGTGGAAAAAGTTGTCAAATGCAAGTAGTTGAAAGTTACAAAGTGGTGCATCTTTCATTCTGCAACTCGTGTGACCAAAAAGACTATTCCAACGTGTCTGGGTGGGTACATTTACGCTAAGCATAGTCCTTTTTTGCACCAAAACATGCGGAATCACTCCGAGCTACATTCAACCGACAAAATCCCTTAAGAGTCCAAAGTGCAAAATAGCTGCAAACTCCAACATTCTCGTATTCAGATACCGTGATTCTTAGAAACTTCTTGTATAGGTCTATGGGATCATGTTGGGCCCCTCTACAATAACCTCTCTCAATTTTCGCTATCTCGAAGGCCTTTTCCCGTGGTGGCGAATTCTTGCTTGGGGAAAAAGTTTTCAAATGCAAGTAGTTGAAAGTTGCAAAGTGGTGTAACTTTCGTTTTGCAACTTGTGTAACCAAACAGACTGTTCCAATGCATCTAGGTGGGTACGTTTATGCTAGGCATGGTTCTCTTTCACACCGAAACATGCGGAATCACTCCAAGCTACATTCAACTGACATAATCCCTTAGGAGTCCAAAATGTAAAATGGCTGCAAACTTCAGCATGCTCATATTTGGACACCATGATGCTCAGAAATTTTTTTTCTAAGCCTATGGGATTGCATTGGGCCCCTCTATAATAACCTCTCTTGGTTTTCACTATCTCGGAGGCCTTTTCCCGTGGTGGAAAATTCTCACTTGGGGAAAAATTTGTTAAATGCAAGTAGTTGAAAGTTGCAAAGTGGTGCAGCTTTCGTTCTATAACTCGTGTGACCAAACAGACTATTTTGACCCATCTGGGTGGGTATGCTTACGCTACGAATGGTCCTTTTCGCACTGAAACACTCGGAATTGCTCTGAGCTACATTCAACTAACAAAATCCCTTAAGAGTCTAAAGTGCAAAATGGCTGCAAACTTTAGCATGCTCGTATTTGGACAACATGATGCTTAGAAACTTCTCATTTGATCCTATGGGATCACGTTGGGCCCCTCTACAATAAAATATATCATTTTTTGCTATCTTGAAGGCCTTTTCCTGTGGTGGCAAATTCTCACTTGGGGAAAAAGTGGTCAAATGTAGGTAGTTGAAAGTTGCAAAGTGGTGCAAATTTCATTCTGAAACTCATGTGACCAAATGGACTGTTTTGAAACATCCGGGTGGGTACGTTTACACTAGGCATGGTCCTCTTTCACACCAAAACACGTGGAATCGCTCTGAGCTACATTCAAATGGCAGAATCCCTTAAGAGTCCAAAGTGAAAAATGGCTGCAAACTTCAACATGCTCATATTCGGATACCATGATGCTTAGAAACTTCTCATTTGAGCTTATGAGATCGTGTTGGGTCCCTCTACAATAACCTCTCTTGGTTTTCACTATTTCTGAGGCCTTTTACCGTGGTGGAAAATTCTCGCTTGGAGAAAAATTGGTCAAATGCAAGTAGTTGAGTGTGTAAAAATGACTTTTTAGCCATTCCACCCATTGTATCCTACTGTAACTCGGTGGAATGGAATAATTAGGGGTAGGGAACATATGTGCATGGCTTATGGAGCGGGGGAGGTGAGTTGAGTGGTTTGGTGTGATGCCCTAGTTGGCAATTTGATGAGTTTTGGTGAAATTGAGTGGTTTAAGAGTGGAAATGGTTGAAATCCTTTGGGGTAGCTATTTGTGAGGGAATTTTAAGCATGTGAAGGTTCTTTTAAGCATGTTTGATGCTTTGGCAAGGTGTTATGAGTTGTGGGAATATGATTTTCAACAAACCCACCCTAAACTTGCTAAAAATAAGGGTTTTGTAAAAGTGGGCTTAAAGGAGCAGTTCTCAGGTTAAATATTGTGGATTTGGAGGTTTTGTGGTCTAGTAAATGACTGTTTATAGTTATTTGGGATGGGAAGATAGTTTGGAGTACAGTTGCTTTGAAAATTTGGCCTAATTGGCCAATTGGGTATATCTCCTTGGTGTTTTCCTTTCAAATCAGAACCATTGGGGTTTCAAACACCCATCAAGGTACTCAACAACATACCACAACCACTCAATTGGTTACTTTGATACAACTCTCTCAAATTAGGCTTTTAACACCAGCTAGGCCTAAAATTAGGTCACTTTTACAAAGGGACTCTACCTTAAACTTCCCCTTTCACTCAAAATTCAATTGGGAAGCTCTCTACAGGTTACCAAACCAAAGATTCCACAATTTATTCTCAGACATCCACCCTCCAATATACCTAAACTCAAAACCCTCTTTTATAGCCAAAAATCAAGGGTTTTAATGGAAATCACATTTCTAGACCTCAATAAAACTTGCCACCACCTCAAAATAGTCTAAAGACCTCTGCACATACTCAATTCAACAAGAAACAGTGCTTCCCCAACCTATTTCATTCATTACCATATCAAAACCTCTCTTTTCCACTTGGAAAACACAATTTTCCACTTTAGGGCTTCATTCCCAACACATTTTCAGGCCTCCCCTACACTCTCTCAACATTCCCTCACTTTTTTTTGATGTTGTAGTCCCATTACACAAGTTACAAGAGCCAAAAAAAGTGGAATGGGTCGAGTTTACATTTTAAAGGCTACAAACCCTTAAAACATGGTATAAAAACAGTGATAAAGAATTTTCTCAAACTTACACTGAATCCACTGTTGGACGCTCAAATCAAATGCAATAAGTGGAAAAATCACACCTTAAAATGAATTCAAAATAGATTTAGAACATTATGTAGTTCTACGGGCCGTACAATCACTGCAAAATCAAAAAATACAGAAAAAGTGGAGAAAAATAAAGTATTATTATTTTCCAATCTTCCAAATCTTCAAAAATCCAACTTACATCGATGGTTTGCACCTTATTTATGATTTTCCCCTCCAAAATAACTGTCCTAATGCCTACAAATTCCTTTTGAAATGCTATGACCGTTTGCATTCCCTAAAAATGCAATTTTGCAACTTTTTAGCAACTTTACATCTTTTTTCAATATTTTGCACTTTTTGGAAACTTGACCTTCTAAACACCTAGCTATCAACTAAAATGACACATTACAATATAAAATGGTATCATTGACCTTATTTTAGACAAAAGACCTCAAAACGTAAAGCCTAATCCTCAAAACCTTGAATTGACAACTTCTATTCAATGGTGCTTCTGCACCAAAAAATGTGGTAGCATAGAAAAGGCAGTGAACCTTTGAATAAATGCCTCAAAAAAATGAGGTTTCATGGTGATGTAATTCCATGACAATCAAAATCAATTTGATTGTCATGGCATTCCAACACCTTGAGACCACATTTCTTTGAGGCATCTTTTCAAATAGTTCATTGCCTTGTCTATGGATTGTCATGGCATTCCATCACCATGTTTATTTGATGCATTTTTTCAAATAGTTCACTACCTTGTCTATGCTATTGCTTACTATTATGCTTTTGATATATTTTTTCCAACCATCCATAGCTTGTTCGAAAGCACTTGTTTTAGGATTTTAGCCGTAGCAACAAGGCAGTGAACTATTTGACAAGATGCTTTGGTAGACATGTATGAAAAATGTGGTAACATAGACAAGGAAGTGAACTATTTGAAAAAATACCTCAAAGAAATCTGGTCTCATAGAATGCCATGATAAGAAATTACAATTGGCAACTACTGCTAGTTATTAGTTATGCAATGTGAAGTAATTGCATAACTGCTTAGGTTGACTTTGTAGAAACTATATTGTAATTGAAAATTTGTCATCTATCAACATCCAGTTATTAGATATGCAATGTGAAGTAATGCTTTGACTTTGAAAGATGTGCAATGCAATGTAATCAACGATTTGAATATAAACTACAAAAATATTTTTTTTACAATTCATTAGTTAAAATATTTATTTTATTTTCTCTCTATATCTCTATATGCTATGGAAATACCTTTCAATTTCAAAAAAAATAGTTTTTATCTCTTGTTCTACAATTTTTAATGTTTTTTTAAATATGATTTTTTCTTGATTTTTTAAAAAACTCTTATACTTTTGGTTTGGCAAATTTTCCCCAAAAGATTTTTGCTGCTATGCATTGGAAGCATGAAGCATACACATGAATACAGACAATATACACAAAGTATACATGTGAATAAGTGAGGCACAAGTAATTGAAGCATTCGAAAGGATACAAACCACCAAGAATGGAGCTTATTTAAACAATATGCTTTAGATGGGGCTTATTGAGTAATCAACAGTAATTAATTAAGCATTAGATGTAAACAAAATCCATGCCTGCAACATTCAAGCATACAATTTACACAATACACATGATAACATCATTCAAGAATGGGAGTAGCAAAATAAGATTTTCTTTAATAAAAAATCCGTAAGGCTATACAATGCTATATATTGATAAAAGTATATACAATATATCCAAAAAATCCATACAGGCTTAGTACAAAGGAGCTATATGGACACAAAATTTCACATATATATCGATAGTACAAAACATGTGTTCCAAAATGCCACATAGTCATTTCCCTCTAGGGGAAGGAAATAGATCCCGTGCTGCCTTCGAAATTTGGCTGGATGGAGTGACTGTTGGTTCTCTTGTCTTTTGAACATGCTCGCTAGTCCTCCTCTTTTCACTCTAGACCTTCAACTGATACAATAAAAAGTAAAGATGTTAATACATAGAAATTGAATTGTGGAATGACACAACAAAATATAATCACTTACTACATACATATAGTCATCATGCACATTTATAGCATTACCATGTCCATGATCTGGAGTGACAACCACCTGTAGCAACCATCAAGATAGAAATTAAACTACATGAAAGTATCATGAAAATTTCTATAATAGACCATAAAAGAGTAAATATAATGTCAAATCAACTAATCTGTTGCATACCTCTCTCAATGGATTAAAACTGACTATTACTGCAGCAACTCCATGGTCCATCGTGCCACCAACATCACCAGGGCTGTCTATTGTCATCATCTGCAAATGAAACACCATATCTAACATCAATATAAAGAAGTTCAGGTAGTTCCTTTATAACTGTCATAAATGAAAGAGTAAATGGTTGGACTCAGTTGAGACTACAATATAGTGCTTATAGATCACATAATGGTGAAAGTACTAAGTCCACTGGGATAGTCCAAACTCTTGCAAATGCCAAAGTTCAGTGCTCATTGAGATTCATCTTGCATATGATGATGAACTAATGTTAATGAGGGCATGGTGTCAACATAGTGATAATGCCATAATGAAGTTCACATGAATGAAGTGAGGATTACTATATTACTAGCATCTTTTAAAGGGATAATGGAACATACGATGAATTACGATGTGTCTAGGGTTTTACTATAGCACATGAAGATGGTTGTTGAGGTGTGCAACAGTAATGGAGAAGACAACTTTGGTCAATACTAAGTGGAAGCAAATTTATTTCTTCTAATGATGTATAGGATAAAATTTGGATGGAGGTGCTATAGCATAGATGGGATAAAGAGACAAGACCAACAAGGGATAATGGAACATATGGTGAAATAATAGAGGGTATAATGGGATGGGAGCTGAATATGATAATGGAATATGAGATGGAATAGAATAGATTAATGGGATGGGATAGGATGGGATAACAAAATATAGCGTGAACTATTAGAGGTTAATGGGATGGGATTAGGAGGGAATAAAGGAACATAGTGTGAATTGGGGAAAGATAATGGGACAAGACTAAGAGGGGATAATGAAACATAAGGTGAAATAAGAGAGGGTAATGGGATGGGAATAGAAGGGATTAATGGAACATAGGATGGACTAGTATAGATTGATGGGATGGGCTAGGATGGGATAACAAAATATAGGGTGGACAATTAGAGGTTAATGGGATGTGATTAGTAGGGAATAATGCAATATAGGGTGAATTAGGAGGTGTCTAGGGTTTGACTATAGTACACAAAGTGTGAACTTGACATGTGTGTAGCAATAATAGAGAAGAGTTATCTAGGATGAAACGTGGATAAAGATGGTATAACATAGAATGGATAAAGGAACATAGGGTGGAACATAGGGGATCATGGAACATCTAGGGTGAAATAATAATGGGTACAATAAGATGGGAGTAGAAGCGCATAATGACACATAGCATGGACTAGAAGATATTAGTGGGATGGGCTAGGAGGGGATCATGGAAAATAGGGTGAACTATTAAATGTTAATGGGATGGGATTATGAAGGAATAAAGGAACAAAAAAGTGAATTAGGAGAAGATAATGTGACACAATCAAGGAATACAAATGCAATGTTTGTGTGTCTCATCAATTTTTTAGATTTGTATACAAAAAATTACGAAAAAATAGCTAACATTTTTTTACAACACCATTAATGAATAAAGTCTACTTGAGTGAAAGTTGTTTGAGAAAATGAATCACGATGTGTGGAGGTCGAAGGTCCACTAGGAAACTATTTGAAATCCAAAGCATGTTATGAGACAAACATTCAAATATAACATTCAATAGTTCAAATGCAATAATAATAATATCTTTAATACTAGTTGCATACCTATGGACTCATCATCGAGAATAAATAAGGGTCTATAGGAATGGAGCACATCTCATGAAAAATCCGACCTTGAAATTTTATCATATCAAAATTCTACTAATTTAGTTATTCTTAAATTTCAAAATATAATTTAATAAGAAACATTAAATGAACTTGTTGAATTTTACTTGAGTGTCAATGCCGAATGTATCATTCAAAAAATCATTTGCGAAAGCTATCGCCTTTGCAGTTGATGTAGGTTGTGTAGTTGCATCATGAGCACTCTAATAATCGTACCTGCAAACAACACCACAAGCGCCACAATGGTGGGGTGGAGCTCAGGGTTTACACGTCTCCTCCACATCAGGCTCTACTAGAGGCATCACACACTGTAAAATGGTCTGGGTGAGTGATTCAATCGACTCCAGTGTGTCCACCTCTACACTATCCTTAACAATGGAAGGAACAACGACATGTTTCACCATGGGTCTAGCCAAGGTTCTCGATGCCAACTGTGGATTACGTTGTGCAGTAGGACTATCATGTGTCGAGCCCCCACCTCTACCCTGAAAGTCTAAGATGTCAAAATAGTTTGGAATTTTATTGATGAAAAACTCACAATAGAGTTTCCTCAAAAAATATTGTGGTAGCTCATGGTTATTGCATGGAGGTTGGTCAAATACCATCCACCACCGCTCCCAAAATTTATTTTTAACCAACTCATGGTGGCACCAATGGATGGGGAACCTCCTGCATGCATGAGACAAAGGTGCATTTGTTCTCGGGTTTGTAAATAAGGCACATAAGTCAAATTTTCTAATTTTTTGTTTTTTGACATCTGCATATGATAAACCACTAGCATAAAATTGTCTCATCTCATGCCTCTTATTTGACCAAAAAATTATTTTCTGGCTCATTTCTGCTACATGAGTTACAATTGACTTCAATGATTTAGCAATCCCTCTCCTATAAGGGTGGGTTTTGACATGCTTAGTTAATCTTCCAATTAATTGTTCAATGTCTCTTTTATTGTTTTCAATTTTATTTAGATATTTTATTTTGTTCCTTGAGGATGCCTATGAATTGATAGAGGGGTTTCAAGTTGTTCTTGTATAGGAGGCTCTTCGTGAGGGGGTGATTGTGAATTCTCAATGTTTCAAGGTGGAGATTCATTCCCTGAGAATTAGAACAAAGTTTTATTATAAAAACATATTTCAATCTGCATTCTAAATCAAATTCAAAATAAATAGAATAAAAATACACACCTCTTTGCAATCTTCTACCTCTCTGACTTGTTGGTAGCATCCTCGTGAAAAATCGGAAGCTAAGGATGCAAATAATGGATGATATTTCACGAGCACGAGTTGCAGACCTCAAATCCATCAATCCAAGCCACGAGTTGAAGTGAAATGAGGGTTTGAAACACGTTTTTTAGTTTTAATTGAATTTTTACATTTGGCACACGCCAAATTTGGCATGTGCCAAATGGCCAATTTTGGCCTTTTTTTGTGAATTTTTCCAATTTGGCATGAAAATTGTGTCATAGATTGGTGCACTTACCCTCTAATAATAACATTGTGCCACACATCAAATATCCAACAACAAATACTACAAGTTATACAAGTGCCTCAATAGATGAGTTACATAGCTCACCTACTAAGATCACTCAAGTATAATTCAATATCACCCTTCACATGCACACACTGCATAGGTAAAACAATCAACAGTCCTTTTAAAGTACACTCCATGATGTAGTAGGGACTTGTACATTCATCAATAAAAAGGATGACAAAATTTACAGGGACCTATTGTTGAAGGTACCCATAACACTAGCCTATCAAAAATTTCATATTTTTTCACCAACTTAATTGCATGTCATCCACATACACTTCATTTTTCCATATATGCAACCATATAGCTATCATTTCATTATATGCAACTTAACCCATCATATCCCATGTCACATTCCTCAATTTCCATGCATTCAAGAGATCAATTCATATCCCATAAGCTATACATTCCACGACCTTTCAATTACCATGTGCCAAGCTATCATTTCATTTATCACCAATTACAATTAAGCAACAATCAAACATAATCACACTGCAGACACTCCTAATCAACTTCCCATGAGCTAAGATCAATTCACTCCACTTTGACAGGTACACATACTACTTTTCCATAATTATCATATATTGTAATTGTATTTCGACATGTTTACATTTTTAATTTTGCATGCTTCATATTCATTATCATATTTCCACTACATGTAATAACACCCTCAACCTCCAAAAGTACGATTAAGTGAGGTTACTTAACAACTTAAGTTGGGGGGGAGAGTACATTTTCTTGGTTTTTAAAATTTTCTTGAGTTTCAAGCCAAAATCAAGCCAACAAAAACCTTTTTGCAACCCTTTGTCATTTGGTTCATTTTTTCCCCCCATTTTCAAGCCATTTCAAGCTCAAAGGGAAAGAAGTAGTTGAATTTGAAGAACATAAGTATACAAACAGAAAGGATTGGTGTGGTTGAAGTTGTAAGTAGAAAATTTAAGCAAGAAAAAGCAAATTTTCAACATGGGTGGAGATATAGTTCACAAAGAACCATTTGCACATCAACAGTTATTGGAAGATAGGTTGGTTTTACCTATTTTTAGACAAGAAAGATGGTTGGATTATTTCTTGAAGCTGAAAAAGTATAATGAGGACATGGCAAAAAAATTGTAGAAAACACTTCAAAATTATGAAGCCACTATTCGAGGGTTAAGGGTTGATACTTTAGAATCTAAAATTGTAGAAGTGTCCGACTTGCCAAGAGAAGGGGATGAATTTCCAATCTGGAAAAATGTTGTAGCTACCATAGATGAATTTAGAGAATATGGAGATAACCTCAACTCAACATCCCAAGGTACCAAAAGGTTATCATTGCCATGGGTATGGGCTTCTGTTGCTTTGTATATTGTTAAATATATTACATGTGATGATAGGTAGTCTCTTTTAAACACAGTGCATTTCAAGATTTTGAGCCATCTTCTTCATAATAGGAGGGTTAATCTTCCCAATGTTCTTTATAAACCTATTGAAAAGAATGGGTTCTAAATGTAAAATAAAGAGAAACAATAAAACATTGTCACATAATTGCTTAGTTACCGCATTGGTAAGAAATTTTTTAAGGGTTCAACATGCACATGTTTCATGGGAAATCTTCTTAATTTGTTATCATATCAGTAACATTCTTGAAGAACCAATTGTACTTGAAAATTTGTAATCAGCTGCTGTATCAGTGAGGGAAATGTCCTTTGGTTCACATGTTGCTTCACCTACCCATAGCAGAGGAGATCTAGAGGAGAAAAGTCTGTGAAAATCACCATCCGCACCCTCTGAGCAACCCACCCCAAGTTCTTCCAAAACACCAAGAAAAAAAAAGAGGAAAGGTGGATCTTCCTCTACACCCACAAAAGTGTAGAAGAAGAAATCTACCAAACCAAGGCATTCACACCGCCTAAAAAAGAAGGGTGTTACAAGGGGTTCAATCAAGAAGTATGAGAAATAAAATATTGTGATAGTAGAAACAGATTCAAAACTGAAGAAAAATGTTTCTCAAAATGTTCATACACTAGTTAAAAGGAAATGGTGTATCTCAACTACGCTTGAATTTGATTCAGAGGATGTTTTTGTGGCCGAAAAGAAAAGGAAGAGAACCCCAAAAAGCCCTATCAATGAGGGTTGTGATTATACTATGGATGATGATCAAATTTTGGAGAAGGATGAAAATTTGTTTATAGAAAAGAGGAATTCCAAGAAAGAGTTGCAGGAAGCATCGAATAAAATCAAACAATTAGAGAAATTGGTAAAGTCTTATGAATAGAGAGACAAAAAGAGACTTAAAATTAAGGAGTTGGAGGAGAAGCTTCACACATATGGGAATGGGTCTAAAATAGACTTGCATAGATTTCCATAGTGAAGGTAGAAAATACATAAATTGTAGCTGAAAGAAAAAGACCACCTTTCATAAGAATTTCAACTTATCACACTACAATGTCTCTAGGATATCAGTCATGGAGAATAACTCAAAAATTCTCCCAGCAAAGAGAAGAGTGGGAGTGTAAGAGAGGGGGACCAACCATGTTCAAGGCCCTAGGTCACAAAGAGCCAAGAGCGGAAGGCTGCTCTAACTTATTGTTACACCCTGCATAACCACCCCATTTTATTTTGGAACAAAATGGGTCCCCCTTTTGTCTTTTCCCTTGGGCCTTTGGTTTTCTGCCTTAGGCGTTTTATTTTTTGGAGTTCTATCAGAGGCGGAACCGGAACCAATACCGGACTTGGAAAATCCTTCTAGGTTCTGGTCTTGTTCCGTTCCTAGTTCTGGTTTTGACCGTTCTTTATCTCCGTTCTTTGTTCTTTCGCGGAGTCGGGTCTGGGTCCGATTCCAAATGTTGAACTTTCTTCAAGTTCCTCATTCGGGTCCCATCCCAGGTCCGACCCCACCTTTTTCTTTCTCTTTGTTGGTATTTGTTGGTTTTTATCTCCTGTGCCTTGGGTGTTTTCGGCCTTGCGCATCTTTTTCTTTTTGTTTTCGACGGAATCGGAACTGGAATGGGAACTGAACCTTGAAACTTGAAAAAGTCTCTGGTTCGGGTTCCTTTCTGATCCTGATTCTGTGTGTTTCTTTCTTTCATTTTCCTTTTCTTTTTTTGTTTCATTGTGGGGTTTTCCCTCCTTTTTCTCTTTCTTTTCCTTGTCCTTTCTTTCTCTTTTCGGATGACGTCGGAGGCAGGCCCGGAACGGAATTCGAACCCGAAACTTGAAAAAGTTTCTGGTTCGGGTTTGGTTCCGATCCTGATTCTGCTTTATCCATTTTGTCTCTTGTCCCCATCCCGATTTTTTTTCGCCTCCGCCAGCTTTAAGGAGAGCGGTGTGTTTTCGGTTCAAGTTTTGTTTTGCCTCGGTTGGAATTCGGGTTTTCTCATGAGTTCGAGATTTTCCCCCCCATCCAGATTTTCCTGAATCTCACTTGAACTCTAGCTAAGCGCTGTTGTTCAGGGATTTTCTTGACTTTTCTCTCTTCGCGGAAATCCGCGTGGATCGGATTTTCACGGATTTCTTTCTCCCCTGGATTTTCCCGAAATCCGTTGTCCCCTGTTTGTTCCGAGTTTTCCGGAATGTCTTCTCCTTCACAGAAATCCATCCCATGCGGATTTCCCCAGAATTTGGTGGAATGTGAAGAAGTATGGAGTAATAGGGCTAGTTAAAAAGTGATGATGCATTTTATGAATAATTGATGCTTTTTTTAGATCTCACATGTTGTTCCTTGATTGATAATGATTGGATTAAGTTTCTAATGGATGTTTTCATGCTTATTCCGTTGGAATCCGCCTGGATCAAAATTCTCCAAAATTCCTCCCTGGCTTGGATTCCGTGGGTCGGCCTGAAACCCGAACTATTTGTATGATCATTTTTTTTGAAGATTTAACGACACCTTATTGACATAGGATTCGTTTCAATGATGATTTTGGTTAATTAACTTTTGTTTTTATGATCTTTACTGTGCTTTTCTTTGTTGAATGCACGATTAAACCCTACACATGATGATATTTGCCAAGGGAGCTCAGCTGGAATGCATTCCCCAGTCCAGTTGGTCATGAAAATTAGCTAAGGCAACAGTTGACAAGACCCCAGAGATGTCACAGCGAGTGAAATTCATATACAGGCATCTATCGCCAAGACATCATTCATTGTCTTGGCAACTAGGAGTTTTCTATTGGCATGAGTTTTCCCTTCAGGGGGTGGTCTTGGAAAAATCTCAAAGTCTTGTCGATCGGCGTCAAAAGATTCATACATCGGCAAAAGGTTTTCTCTTCACTAGGATGTCTCAGTGAATCTGGGAGGTCTCACCGACTAGTGCATACAGGCATACCCTTCGGCAGGAGTTGTTCTTTTTGGTATGTGCTCTCATCAAATTCCAGAAGTCTTGCTGACAGGGAAGGGTTCGCATATCGACAAAGCAAGATAACGTCACCAAGAGGTCTCAATGAATGGGCGAAGTCTCGCTGACAAGGGTGTCTTCGAAGAGAGTGTGGGCGTTCAGCGCAATGTCTCACCATTGAAATATAGTCACAGCAACAAAAGCGGCATCAGCGGGAGTCATCTTCTTTGGCATATGGTCTCGACGAATTCATAAAGTCACACCGACATGCCACAAAGGGATTTTATCAGTAATCTTCGGTGAAAGAATTAGTAAGTCTTGGCGACCAAAGAGTGAACATGTGGAGGCTTTCGCCGAGACATGAGGTTTCTATACGACATCTCCCCGACAAAGGAAGGTTATAGCGATACATGTGGAACAAAGAAAACATGTCGATGTGACTACAGCGAGGTCTTGGCGACGTGGGTCAGAAAAAGTTGAAAGTTTCGCCGAAGGGTTCTCCTTCGCCATAAGGTCTCAGCGAAAGGGGAAAGTTTCACCGAGAAAAAAGAGTTCAGAGAGAACGAGAAGAAATTGGTAAGACTCTAAGCGAATGAAGTTCCTTCACTGTGATGTCTTACTGACGTGAAAAGTCTTTTCGATCAAACAAGCCCTCCTCGAACTCAAGTAAACTCTCACTGAGACAAAGAGACTTCGGTGGAGGGTCTCAGCGAAACAATAAGCTCTCGGCGACATGACATACTATTGGCATAATCTCTTGCCGATTCAACAGGGTCTGGCCGAAATGAAACAAAGTCACCAGAGGACAGGACCTCGGTGTGAGGTCTTAACGAAGTTTGAAGGTCACGCCGAAATGAAAGAACTCAGGGAGACTCTGAGTGGATGGATCGGGGTCGGTAAGATGTCTTGCCGACCCGATGGTGTCTCAGCAACAAGGAGGAAGCTCGGCGAGAGTGAAAGAAATCAGCGAAAGGTCCTGCCGATACGGTAGAGTCTTGGCGACATACAAGGGAGTCACCATAAGTCTTGCTGACAAAGGTTCCCTGAGGCTTTTTGGGGAAGATTTAGACTCTCGCTGGGAAGTCTCGGCGACTATGAAAGTCACACCGAAGCAGGAGGAGCCTGAGCCCGAAGGATAAGGAGGATGTCGGGGAGACTCCAAAAGAAAACAAAAGCTTCGCCATGTGGTCTCAGCGAAGGAAGGAGGTCACGCCGACAGGATGTCCCTTTAGGGAGAGGAAAGGTAGGCGCTAAGAGGTCTGGCCGACAATCAAGAGTTTCGCCAATAACAAGAATGGGCTTTGTAAGAGAAGAGAAATTCGGGGTAATGTCTCCCCGACTCTGATAAGTCCAGAACAGAAAGGAAGCTGAGGGGAAGAAGAAGCTATGACTCATAGGGACAACTGTAGTGACCGCCGGTGGAGGTTGATCAGAGTTAATGGTAAAGTGCCCTGGAGCATTCAAGGTGACCCTGGCGGAGTTCAAGGTGGACACAAAGACAAAGAATAAATGCTCCAGCTGCAAAAAAAGAAAGAAGCTTCTCCTGAGCTCAATCCATGACTGACCCAGATAGCAAGGCTCCGCTTTGAATGCAGTCTTGACTTTCCTCAAAAAGATCTGAGAGCTGACTCTCCTGTCTGCAGATATTTTGTAAACCCTAGTGTAGGGGACACCACATTCCTATTGATACATTCTATATATAAGACATTCTTGCCTCTTTGTAAAGGTTAGAAAGTGGTAGATAAAGCACTTCTAGATTAGAATTTTGAGGTTTAGAAAACTTTTAGATTGAGAACTTTTTTTAGAGTTAGAATTGTTAGGAGTTAGTTAACAGAAGGAGATAGAGTTGCATCTTGATTCTTAGTGATGAGAGATTCTCTTGTCTTCTTTGTTAGCAATTAAATTTTAGTACAGACTATAATATATTTTCTAAGTTCTCTTAGTGTATTTGGAAACAATTTGGAGCCGCAGATTCTCTGTACACTGGTGATTGTGCCAGCTTTGTAAATATTGCTTATCTATTTTATTGACAGTAGAAGCAATCAGAGTTTAATCTACTTCCTGTTGTATTCCTGAATGATATTTGTCTTTGTAGACACATAAAAATGACCTAAGCCTGCAAGCTTCATTTTTACCACTTTCGTCCTAGCATAATTAAAACATTTAATTATGTCCTTGGTCCACATTCGACTATTAATTAAATAATTTATAATTATTTAATTAATTCATGTCTTTATATTCTTCATGATTATTAAATAAATAAATTTTATTTATTTATTAAATACGTCATTAATTGTCTAAGTCTTCCCTTAATTAAATAAATTTCTTAATTTATTTAATTACCCTTTGTCATATATTTCTTCCGATTATTAAATAAATAAGTTTTATTTATTTATTTAATATGTCACTAACTGTCATAATTAAATGAATTGATTAATTAATTTAATTAATTAATCTTATCTGCTAAATTAAATAATTATCTTTAATTATTTAATTGTCAAAATTAATATTCCTCTCATTTTAAATAAATGAAATTATTTAAAATGTCGTCACTTTCTTAACTGTCAGTCCATTTTGGTAAATAATCTGAAAAAGATTATTTATTGTCTCACAAAATCATTATTTTGAATTAATTTAATTCAAAATAGTAACTAATCTTCCAAAAATCAAGTAATAGGGTAGATTCTTGATTTTCCAAATTTGATCTTCAGTCCAACTCTTATCTTCTTAATTTTTTGAATCTCACAAATCAGGCAGTCTTTATCTTCTTGATTGTCGAAAATCTTTATTTTCTAATTAATTTATCTCATTTATTCTCCACCGTCGATCCAATTATCTGAGATATTATCTTGACCGTTCAATTAATGAATTTTTCTTAACCCTAATTAGAGATTCTCAAATTTAATCTAGACCTTTCATTTTAGGTTTTCATCATGAATTAATCTCACCCATCCATTCAAAATGGCATTTTCTATAAAATGGCATTTTCTATAAAATGGCATTTTCTATAAAATGGAATTTTCTATAAAATGGCATTTTCCTCTCACTTTTCGATTACACACATTCACTTTATACACTCTTGCACTTGCACACTTAGGCTTCTCATTACAATTATTGTCTTTTATTTAATTAAGTCTTAGCATTGTTTAGGCATAGACATTGTCAATCATAGGCATTTAGGTATAGGCTTTAGACATTTTATGCAAATCCTTCAAAGCTTGGTGTAGGACATAGGCATATATTTGTAGATTGCTCGCATGATGAATCTGAGGGCAAAGCATTATCCAGCAAGTAAGAAGGTGTTACGAAGGCGAGTCATGGAAGCTTCAGCGATTATCAGGTATACTTGTTCTTTTACATTTTGCTTCCTTTGCACTTTGTAATCACTTTGGGTTTTTGTCTTTTATATTGATAACTTGAATATAATCCAAAAATAAATCCATTGATACATTGGTGAGCCCGACGTTCTATAGAAATATTTGTGTGTTTTTTTTGTTTGTTTTCACTGTTTTGCAGGTTACAGCCAATAAGTCATACAAAATCCCGTCACTTTCATTTGAGCACAGAAAAATGGGCGCATAACATTGTTTAAAATTTTTTTTGGGTTTTTTAGATCTTAGTCTCAGCTTTCTAGAACTTCAAACGGTTTCAAATTTTGTTAAGATTTGAGAAAGTTATGGCTATTTTAGTGATCACTATTTTTTTAATTTCACTTTTAAAACGCACGTTTTGTTTTGCATATAACATTCTTTTTGTGCAGAATCTTGGAAAATAATTTCTGGGTTTTGAAGGTTTGATTCTTAGCTTTCCGAAACTTCAAACGATTTAAAATTATATTAAATTTTGAGAAAGTTATTGCTGTTTTAATTTGCTGCTGTCATTAAATTTTTTATTTATTTTTGGTTACTAATCTTTGTTGGTAGCATTTGGCAGTTACTTTTCGTGGGTCAAAGGCAAAAATATAAACTTCTAACTCGTGGTCTTGCAGATTTGAATGTCAAAGAATAAACACTAAAACATTGTGTCTGTATTTTTCTTAGATTAGTACACACTTACTTTTAGTGCAATTAAAAAGAATAATGTCTTCTAATTTGCATGACTGTGTTTGCAAAATGGTAGGTGAGTATGCTCTCACCTTGTGAAAACTCGGTGATCAGAAAACCAGACCCGTTTTTATCTATTTTTAACCCCACGATTTGGTATATTGGAGTATCCTCTCCCCTTGCGCTTTCGGGTGATCTTGGGTGTAAGAGAAACGGTTACCAACTCTAGAAATTGGGCCTACCTAGGGATTTCATCACCTCAACGTGACTCAAACCAGCAATGGAGCTAAAGCCAAGCTACCCCCGAATGGTATATAAATATAAATCTTAAGGGAAAACCTAAGATTGCGAGTGCGGATGTGTCATACGGACAGAGTTGTACTCCCTTAAACCCTGTTGAGCTTAACCTCTTTAGGCTGGAGTGCCACTTTATTGGTGATTAATCTCTTGCCCCATGTGTGGCCACTCGAACGGGGGTCCTGAACTAAAAACCTTTAAGTAGTAATCCAAAAACCCTCTATTTGCTAGCGCAACACTGGTCGGTGTGAAGACATCCACACTTTCGCAGTTTGTAGTAGAGGTGATCAATCTGCCATGGGAGTTTCATGGGGGTTGGAAGCTTGATTGGCCTGAGAAGAGAGTGCACTGTAAGGGGGAGCCTGTGCAGCCAAGCTTCTGAATTCACACGCTACAAATATGTGGTTGGGGAAACCCATGTGGAATCTAGCGAATATTGTCCTGGCCTAACCTAGGATTGTACTTGTCTTATATGCACTTGATTACATTCAAAACATTGTGCTTGTCAAGTGTTTTTTATATTTTCAAACAATATACACAACATTCACAAATCTGAACACAAACAATCAACCTTGGACAACTCAGACTTTTCAACAAGACATTAGAAAATAATCTCAGTCCTCATTTTGAACTTAGACTTTGCATTGTCCATCATAGTCCTCCTTTGGCATCTAGACTTGGCATTGGTCATTTTCCTTAGTCAACATCTTCATTGTCATCTTGGCATTTGGCATCCTTTCTTGACAATTTTATCACCTTGCATTAGTCTTTTCCCTTGTACAAACATCATTATCACTTTGCATTTAACATCATGACATCCACCACCTTGTCTTCCCTTCACCAACATATTGATAGGCTTGCTAGTAAAGTTGAATACAAATTACTCTGTAGAGGTCAATACCAACAAGCTTTAGATGTTAGAAAACAATTCCTCCAAACCGACAATCAATGTCCTTCGTACCAACAATCCATGAGTCCTAGTCCTCCATCCATCTACCCTCACTGCCAAAATTCACTTAATACCATCCATGACATTAGTCCACAACAAACATCCATTAATCAGCCTTATCCTAACTTTGACAAGGGAAGTCAATTGTCCGCTAGTCCATTCCATGTCTCCACATCATATGCTAATCCTTCACCTATTAATCCTGTCCAAGTCTGCATCCCTTATCAACCATCTACCAACTCATGTGAAGTCCCCACATCATACCATATCAATCTAGTCCAAGTCTCCACGTCCTATTTTAGTCAACCTTACACTAATCCAGTCCAAGACTCCATGGCATATCCGGTCAAATTCCCCATGTCACATCCTATACCGTCACATCCTAATCCAATCCAAGACTCCATGTCATATCCAGTCCAAGTCTCCACGTCATATCCTAGTCCTTCACATACTAGTCCAGTCCAAGTCCCCACGTCCTATTCTAGTCCGTCATTCATTAATCCTTTTCAAGTCATCCCCTCACAAGCCATATCTAGTCATGAAAATTCTATCATTACTCAAATTCAAATCCCATTTAATAAACTTGAAGATACATGTCAAAATGAAAGCCCAAAGCATGACATTATAATGTCACCCTCATGTCAAGAATAAGCTAATCCATCCCATGACCCTATTTCCGATTGTATCATCCACGACAACCCCATCTTTGACCAAGACCCCATCATTGACCAAGAAGTCCAAATCCATGACAACCCCATCTTCGACCAAGACCCTACCATTGACCAAGAAGTCCAAAATGATCCACTCCTTGACCTTTACGCCATTTATGATCAAACACTTGATGACCCTATACAAGCCTCGATTGTTGACCCTTTCCAAGATGAGACACTTGCCTCCATGGGACACATAGATGATATTCCTCCAGAACAAGAATCTCCCATTAGGAACATGCTTGCATATGATCAAGTTATAGCTAAAATCATTGGAATCTATGACACTAAACATAATGATGGCTTCGACATTTCCTTGGAAACATCAACAGAATCATTTGAACTTGACATGTCACACGATTAGACCTAGGATATCAGTCAAGAATATGTTCATCATGACAATGAAGCTAAGACACTTTATCAACTAGGGTCATATATCTTTGTTAGAGCAAGCTTTCTTGCAGACGAAAATATTACAAGTGATAGTATCCACATACCTAATGATGGGTTAGCATCTTGCTTTCAAAACAACAAATACCCCATCGCAAACAAAATTTGTCAAAGCGTGCAATATCAAGGCAAGGGACTAGGCATACATGAGCAAGGAATTCAAGAACCAATACAGCTCCAGGAAAATTACAGACATCAAGGTCTTGGCTATTCCTTAGACATCAAATCAAATGATGTTAGTGGTACCTCCTTGATATTGGGGGCAACTTTGTCAGATACAAATGTCAAAATGGAGTCCATGAGTGAACCTTGTCATAAGGTTGTTGCTAACACCTCTTCCACCCACACCATAAACTGCCATTCTCAGCATCTTAAACCTTCCCTTTGGAACCAACAAAAACAAAAGTCTTACAAAGTCAAAAATCAAATGTCAAAGGCCATTGAATCAGACAAAAAGACAAGTGGACAAATGAAATTTAAATGGATCCCAAAGAAAAGTGGATCAATTAAAGAAAATATGTCAAAAGAAAAAGTTAATCACAATGTGGAGCCACAAGCAAAGAGGACTCCCACATACAACGAATGTCCACCTCCTTCAAAATGGTCATCAAACAAGGCATCTAAGGGTGTTGGTTCCAAACACCATCCCTCCAAAATCCGTCATCCACCATACCAAGTTTGGAAAATAAAAAGTGATTCATCCAAACATCCAAACAACCTTCACATGTCTATCATCATCCGTCATAATCCTAAATCTCACCTAAAGTCCAAAAATCCTACATCACAAATCCGCCACATCATGGCAGCAACTCTTTACCACAAGGACTCTCATGGCACTCTATCGCGATGTGCGTATTTTGATAAGGCCAACTCTAGTATTAAAAAGGACCATGATGACATCAATCAGTTATATGAAAGCGCTATGATCCTAACAAGACAACTCCTTCAACAAGGTCATTATTGGCATATCATGGCACCAGTCTCTACATTGACACCGTCAGTGGATTCAGAATAGTAAGTGGTTATCTAAAGCATCCAGGCTATCCAAAAAATCAAAAATAAAAAGAAATAAAAAATTGAAAAATGTAAAAAAATTGTCACCCTGATGAAAACCTGGCAAACAGGCATCTTGGTGACACCAAAAAAATCAAAAAGTCAAGAAAATAGTAAAGAGAAATTTCATCCAATGGTGAAAACCTGGCAAATAGGCGCCCTGGATAAGTACCATGATGAAAACCTGGCAAACAGACATCATGTGTAAAATAAATTGTCTATGTGGACTCTTACACTTGGGGGCAAGTCGTCTCATCTCCTAGGCCTTCCTCTTGACATTGACATCCGACCATTTCATTCATATCATTTTCATACATTTTCCACTTACCTCGGTCTTGACATAAAACTGACACACATAAATCATGCTTTGGGAAAACTCTTGACATGTCTATCCTTTGGTCATACACGATTCACGAAACATCATGTCATTGACTGTCATAGTATTATTGTCCTTATATGACATAGTCCTTGAAAATCATATGACAATTCCCTTAGTCTCATGTCTCCCATCCTTTACTAAGGCCACCCCCTATCCTTTCATGCTTGTCACCTATCTTTGCTTTCCCTTGTCAAACGGTCTAAGGATAATCATTATCCCATCTAGTCCTAACCAAGTAATTGCAAATGCAACGAGTCTAATCCATACAAGCAGATTATCCAAAATTTTACTAGACTGCATTCCTGGCCCAACTGTAGACCTCCATACTTTCATCACATTATCGTCGTTGTCCTCATGTTGTTTTGGGATGCGTCCTTCCCACGTCAAACAATGTTGTCATCACCTGTCAATTGGTATTCAGCTTGACTAGGGGCACAATTATGTTTGTCCTTGGATTCTCATGTGTAGGCATCAGTCACATGCATTTGTCACGATCCTCTTAAACATCAAAATCCAAAAAAATCATAAAATGACAAAAAGACAAAAACATCATAAAATGTCCTAAAAAAAGATAAAAACATCATAAAATGTCTTGAAGAAAGAATTAAAAATCATAAAATGTCCTAAAAAAAACACAAAAACATCCAAATCAATGTCAAAATTCTAAAAATGGAGTCAAAGTCAGTCATGTTAGTTAGTCCATGTCATAGTCAAACTACGTTGTTTCTACGCATTTGCTACGTAGGCAAGGCCATCAGTCGATGAGTCCCCGAGACATTAGGTCAGTCCTTTTATGTTGGTCCAAATAAAATCATGGCATTTGTCACAATCGTCACATCGGTCAAATAAGTCAAACATAGTCAAACTCGGACACAAGACAGTCATTCAAAACATTAATGTCAAAATTGGTCAAAATTAGATATCATAGTCGAATCAATCATACAGTCAACATCAGTCAACTTGCCAAAACATATTAGTCAAAACAATGTCAGTCTTGTCACTCTTTGGTCCTCTTCAAGATGTGTCCTTCTTGGAGTTGGACCTCGTCAAAATGTCCTTTGCCTTTTCAGGATGTGTCCTTCCTGACAATAGGCCCCGTCAAACTATCAACACCGTCAAATTGGCAAAGCTCTTAAATTGTCAAAACTGTCAAACTGACAAGAAATCAATCTTTGGCAAACAAACATTGGCAAACAAAATTAAATGGCTATTAATTTTTCTCGTCTGTCTTGTCTTATCTTTTGACTATTTTTTCTATTTTTGGTCTTCTCTTTTTACTGTCTTGTCTTTTTGGTCATGTTACTAGCTACCTCGAGGATTTCCCATGAAGGATTTAGAGGTGTGATGACGTCTCTTGGCCTATTTTATTTTCTTTGACTATTGTCTGTGGATTGTCTCGACAAAAAGACTGGGGCAACTTCGCCCTTAGTATGAGTTAGGACATTCCTTGTCTGTGACTTTCTATTTTTCAAGTGGATGACCTTGCACACCTTGGTCTACATCATATCATGGTTTTTTTTCCATTTGTGTCATTTTTACCGCCCAATGATGATTAAGAGCAATAAATATTAGTCCTATGGCAATATTTTGAAGGATTTGGTCTACGAACTAACATGCATATCTTTTTGTCTTGTCATTTTCTCTCTCCCATCTCATATAGGTATTGCATCCATATCATCATCCATATCTTTTGCACTAACATTTCTTTGTCTCTTCATATTCTAGTCTTCTCATTAATTTTGAGAGCACACCCATGTTCTTGGAACCCGTCTGTCCTCTCGAGGGGGCATACCGTAACCCTCCTCGTCATTCTTCCTCATCTTATTTTACACTCGGGCATATTTTCAACTTATTTTCTTTGTCACAATGCAACATGCTACATTATGACAAAGAGGAGAAAAATGTAGACACATAAAAATGACCTAGGCCTACAAGCTTCATTTTTACTACTTTCGTCCTAGCATAATTAAAACATTTAATTATGTCCTTGGTCCACATTCGACTATTAATTAAATAATTTATAATTGTTTAATTAATTCATGTCTTTGTATTCTTCATGATTATTAAATAAATAAATTTATTTTATTTATTAAATACATCATTAATTGTCTAAGTCTTCCCTTAATTAAATAAATTTCTTAATTTATTTAATTACCCTTGTCATATATTTCTTCGATTATTAAATAAATAAGTTTTATTTATTTATTTAATATGTCACTAACTTCATAATTAAATGAATTGATTAATTTATTTAATTAATTAATCTTATCTGCTTAAATTAAATAATTATCTTTAATTATTTAATTGTCAAAATTAATATTCCTCTCATTTTAAATAATGAAATTATTTAAAATGTCATCACTTTCTTAATCATTAATCCATTTTGGTAAATAATCTGAAAAAGATTATTTATTGTCTCACAAAATCATTATTTTGAATTAATTTAATTCAAAATAGTAACTAATCTTCCAAAATCAAGTAATCGGGTAGATTCTTGATTTTCCAAATTTGATCTTCAGTCCAACTCTTATCTTCTTAATTTTCGAATCTCACAAATCAGGCAGTCTTTATCTTCTTGATTGTCGAAAATCTTTATTTTCTAATTAATTTATCTCATTTATTCTCCACCGTCGATCCAATTATAGAGATATTATCTTGACTGTTCAATTAATGAATTTTTCCTAACCCTAATTAGGGATTCTCAGATTAATCTGGACCTTTCATTTTAGGTTTTCGGTCATGAATTAATCTCACCCATCCATTCAAAATGGCATTTTCTATAAAATGGCATTTTCCTCTCACTTTTTCATTACACGCATTCACTTTATACACTCTTGCACTTGCACACTTAGGCTTCTCATTACAATTATTGTCTTTTATTTAATCAAGTCTTAGCATTGTTTAGGCATAGACATTGTTAATCATAGGCATTTAGGTATAGGCTTTAGACATTTTATGCAAATCCTTCAAAGCTTGGTGTAGGACATAGGCATATATTTGCAAATTGCTAGCATGACGAATCTGAGGGCAAAGCATTATCCAGCAAGTAAGAAGGTGTTACGAAGGTGAGTCATGGAAGCTTCAGCGATTATTAGGTATACTTGTTCTTTTACATTTTGCTTCCTTTGCACTTTGTAATCACTTTGGGTTTTTGTCTTTTATATTGATAAATTGAATCTAATCCAAAAATAAATCCATTGATACAGTCTTAATTGATCATATGATTTGTGAAGTCTTCAAGGAATGAAATGTTATTTATGTTTTATTTAAATGGTAGCTAAAAATCTATTATTCAAATTAACACTGAGAATGAAAGAGGCTATGTGTCAATCACAAGCTTATCTTGTTCTGCAGTTTTAGTTTATAATTCCTTGAAGTTAACAAGTTTAGTTAAGGTTGGATGAACTTTTGTTCTTTTTTGTTTCAAAACTTTGACTTATCGTTTTATATTTCTTTAAAAACCCTTATTAAGAGTAGGTTTTATTTCATGCTTGATCATAAAACAATCCAAAAGATCAACACCAGCAGGCCCTTTGAATATTATTGTTGCATTGACTATTGAGTAACATCAGCACAGTTGAGACCCAACTACAAAGACCTTGGGAGCTAAGGCATCCATGTGTTTCCTTTCTCTTTCAGGAGAAGTGAAATAGCAATATTCTTCTTGCATTGTTGTGGTGCCAAAATCGCCATCAACACTTACCTCAGCTTAACGGGGTGTTAGGAAATGCGGGATGAGGATGATGAGGACTATAAGGTCCTTCAATCACTCTAGAAAACCAAAATATAGAGCGGGACTAGGTGATCCAGTTTTTAGGTTCAACACTATGCCTCAGGAAGCTCTCTGCTCGAGGATGAAAATGTGTTCCCGGGATGATAGCGCGATGCGCTGGTGTCTCTCAAGTGCACTAGCATCCGTACGACCAGAGGACTAAAGAGACAAGGTTGACCTCCAGAAAATAGACTAATGACCCAACTAGCTACTTCCTAAGGGGAAAAATAACGCTATGAAGTAGACAAAATATGCTCTAATATGATAAAGTAAAAACACAAGAGTTAGGGTGGCAAGAATTATCTCACAAAGGAATTCGTTTGCTAGCTAGCTCCCAAAAGCACGTTCACCTACACACAAAGAGGAGGAAAATTGTTGGGTGGCTATATAGGGGCCCGCCTCAATCAGAACCCCGTTTAGGTGTTTCCACCTCCATGGACAACCAAGAAAGGGATAATGGAGAAATAGTATGATAAAGAAAAAAATAAAGTAAAGAACACTAAAAATAGTAAATGTGCTTAAGTTCAACCAAGTAATAGAGGAGAGGAGTGGTAAGCTTACCACCTCCACCAAGAGTACTCAAGGCTAATGAAGGAGAAAATGAGAATACTCGAGCCTCTGCTGTAATGGTGTTGTCCCACACTTGCTCTATTGAAGTGATGGAGTGAAGTTGTTGCTGCTATGGAGTGCAAAAGTGCTGCTAAAAGTGCTAGAAGAGTGTAATAAGAGATGAAGTTAATGCTTGAAGTTGTGAAGAAGATGAAATGCATGTCGAAGGAGGGAATTTGAAGGAGAGATGAAGAAAATGGCCATATTCGGGTCGTTCGGCCAAAGAGGGCGTTACAAGTCGACTACCAATAAGAAGTGTAATGCCTTTGCAGGCTCCATTTGAAAGAATCTGCCAGGGACATAAGTGCACCACATGGACGTCTATGCGCTGTGCGGGCGTCTTCGACAAAAATTATTCTATCGACACTCAAAATAGGTGCCAAGTGGAACAAAGGCAATGAACTTAGGTGGAATTTAGCCTCCAAACTTGGTTTTCTAAAGTGGAGAAAGGAAAAAGGGAATTTGTGTAAGGGGTGAAAATTCTCTCCTATACATTTTCCCCCCACTTTAGCAAGTACAAATACTGATGAGTGCTTCGGTAAAGTAGATCAAAGAAGTGAATAAGGTTAGAAATGTATACCTGAACTGTTAAGGAAGTAGACCATGATCTAACGAACCTGAATGTGCAGGGAAAGTAAAAGACTTGAAGTTGAAAGAAGAAAGCGTCTCATAGGCCCATAAGCCTGCATGGAGGCAACCCCCAATATTTCTCACATCAAGGAAGCCCTGTGAAGCAAGCACCTCACAGGCTCTCAGTCCTGCAAGGAAGGTATCCTCAAAGATATATCACATGAAGGGAACCGAAACAAATTACCATACAAATCCACAAACCTATAAAGAGGCGTCCCCCAAGATCTCTCACATTGAGGAGGCCAAGGAAGCACCTTAAAGACCCACAAACCTACAAGGAAGGTATTCTCCAAGCTCTCTCGCATGAAGAATACCCAAGGAAAGTGCCCTACAGACCTACAGACCTTTAGGGAAGGTACCCCCCAATATCTCTCGCATGGAGGAAACCCAAAGAAAGTTCCCTATAGACCTGCAAACCTACAGGGGAGCCACCCTCAAGATCTCCTGTATGCAGGAATCTCAAAGAAAGTGCCCTACAAGTTCGTAGACCTACAAGGAGGTATCCCCCAAGATATCTCACATGGAGGAAACCCAGGAAAGTAGACTCTGCAAAGTCAGAAAGCGGCCATGTAGGAAAGTAACTAGACAGTCATATAGACCATTGATAATTTGGAAGACTTTCAAAGGGGTCCCTTGGGAACCCATCATGAAGAGGGGGTCCACTCAAGGGATGCACAGTTCGAAAGAAAATGTTTGTTTTCTCAAATCAATCCATCATTAAGGGATCCTTTTGAAATATTTTCATTTCATCAAGGAATTCAAAAGGAAGAATATGCCCCCACACGAGGGAAAATTCAAAGATGTTCCCACTTCAGACGAATATTTTCAAGTTCTTTCTTTATGAACCAATGATGAAGGAAATATGTTTCGTTAGGGTTCCAAGTTGAGAATGTGACTCTAAAGAAAGGTTTGGGAAGATTTTCGAGAAAATATTCATTGGCAATGAATGCATTTTCTGAAAATCAAAATGTTGAAGAAGCAACATTGTCACACATGAGAGGGACAACTCAAGTAGAAAAGAGAGAAATATAAAGAGAAATTAAAAGAGAAAAAACACAAACAAAGGGCACAGTGGTAGTTTGATATTTCGGGGTCAGAACTACTCATAAATATATATATATATATAAGTGCATGAATCTATGACATAATTTTGGCTCTTAAGATGTCACTTTTTTTCTAAAATCACCAAAATCTGATTTGCACAAGAAAATGAAGATAGTTGCGCTCAAAATTTCAAGATGTTGCAAGAACAGAAGTTGAAGTGCTCCAAGTCTAGTTTCTAAGCTAGCAATTTTTTTTTAAATTAATGAAGATTAAGGGTCTCAAAAAGGGGGGGCCCAAAACAGGTCTTGTTTTTATAAAAAAAATAGCATAGCCCCTGAGGGATCCCCCCTTTTTGATGAACTTTTTTTAGAATTTCAAAAATCCCAATGGTGAGAAATTAGCTAACACCATGTAGTTTATCCTCATTCTTTCAGATATTTTTTTTAATGAATATGTAATATTTTATGAATTTTCAAAGTGGACTCATCCTGAAAAGCTAAAATTTGAGCGTGCTCCCCCCTATTTTTTTTGAAAACTAATCAAAAATTGATATTTTTTTCATCAAGTGTAGAATGGAGTCTAGTTTCAAAAAATGTAATTTGTTTCACGTTTTGATGAATGAGTAAAAATATACCCTAAAACTAGCACATGTTGGTTCTTGACAAAAAATGGAGGCATTTAAAATAGAAGCTATGGATCAAAACCATAACTGAATCAAATTGAAAAAAGAATTTAGATAGCTAAGAGAGAGGTTAACATTATCACAATATTTTTATAATCTTGCATTGAAAGACATGCAAATGTGACAGGGAGCACATACAAAAATATGAGGAAATTTGGCAAATCCTGTCAATTAACATGTCCAAAGTAGGTCATTTGGCATGCACCAAATGGGTTGTGTCATTTGGCAAGCATCAAATTTGGTGTGTGCCAAATGGGTTGTGTCATTTGGTGAGTGCCAAATTTTGCGCTCACCAAATGACCTACTTTGAACAAAATGCAACTTTCCCCTCTCTTTGGTCAACCACTCTAATAATGTTGACAATGCACAGTTTATGATCATAAGTGGATAGTTGAGGTTTTACCTTTCATATGCTCTCTACCTCGCTACCCTAACTGGATAACTCTCTATCCCTCTGAAGTCTCCCTCTCTCTCTCAAGTCTCACTCCCTCCCACCCTACCTAGATAAATCTATCTCACTCCAACCCCCTTTCTCACTCTCCCTCTCTCTCTCTCCCCCTTTGGTATTTTTGTCTCTCTCACTCCATCTCCCTCTCTTAGGTCATTACCTTTCTCTATCTCTCTCTCTCAAGTCTCTTCCTCCTACCCCCTCTCCCTCTCTTAGGCCTCTCACTCACTCCCTCTATCTCTCCCCACTCTATCTCTCTCACACTCTATCTCTCCATCTCTTCCCCTCTCTATCTCCCTATCTCTCTCTCTCTCTCAGGTATCTCCCTCACCCCTCTCTCTCTCTCTCTCTCTCTCACACACACACACACCCTCTCTCTTTCTCTCCCACTCCCTCTCTCTCACACCCTCTATCTCTCTCCCACACTCTCTCTGAAGTATCTCCCTCATACCCCCCTCTCTCTCTCTCAAGTCTATCCATCCTAGACCCTCTCCCTCTCCCTCTCTCTCTCTCCCAATCCCTCTATCTCTCTCCCATTTTGTCTCTATCCCTCTCTATTAGGTATCTCCCTCCCACCCCCTCTCCCTCTCTCTCTTTTCCAAGTCTCCCCCTCCTACCCCCTCTCCCTTTCATAGTAACTCCCTCTAGCTTTCTCCCACTCCCTCCCTCTATCACTCTCTCTATCTCTCTCCATCTCCCTCTTGCTCTCTCTCAAGTATCTCCCTTTGAAAACCTCTCCCTCTCTCTCTTAGGTCCCTCTCTCTATCTCACACCCTCTATCTTTCTCCCACTCTCTCTCAAGTCTCTCCCTCCCACCCCCTCTCCCTCCTACCCCCTCTCCCTCTCTTAGGTTTCTGTCTGTCTCTCTCACTCACTCCCTCTATCTCTCCAATGCCCTCTCTCTCTCTCTCTCACTCCCTCTATCTCTCTCCCTCAGCTCTCTCCCTCTCTCTCTGGTATCCGCACCCACCCTTTCCCCCCCTCTCTCTCTATCTCCCTCTCCCTTAGGTATATCCCCCCACCCCCCCCCTCTCTCTCCATCTCTCTCCCATCCCTCTATCTCGAGAACTCCCTCTCCTTCCCACCTCCTCTCCCTCTCTCAAGTCTCTCTCTCACTCCTTGTATCTCTCCCATCCCTCTATCTCCCACTCCCTCTCTCTCCTACTCTCTTAGGTCTCACCCTCCCACCCCCCCTCTCCCACTTTTATTCCATCTCCCTCTATCTCAGGTCTCTCCATCCCACCCTTTATCCCTCCCACCCCATCCCCCCCCTCTCTCTCTCTCACTCCCTCTATCTCTCTATATCTCTCCCTCTCTCTTAGGTATCTCCTTCCCACCCCACCCTCTCTCTCTCTCTCTCCCTCTCTCTTATGTATTCCATCCTACCTCTCTATCTCCTCCAACTCTCCTCCCCTCTCTCTCAAGTCTCTCCCTCCTACCCCTCCCCCTCTCTCAAGTCTCTCTCTCGCTCTCTCTCATTGACTCCTATCTCTCCCCCACTCCCTCTCTCTCTGTCTCTCACTCCCTCTATCTCCCCCTATCTCTCTCACTCCCTCTATCTCTCTCCCATCTCTCTCTCCCCTTCCCTCTCTCTCCCCCTCCCTCTCTCTCTCCCTCTCTCTCCCACCCTCTCTTAGGTAGGATGGAGAGAATTGAGAAAGAGTGAGAGAGAGAAAGAGGGTTGGGGGTTTAGGGTTGAGTGTTTAAGTGTTGAAGGTATAGGATTGATGGATTAGGTTTGAGGGTAGAGGGTAGAGGGTTTAAGGGTTTAGGGTTTAAGGGTTGAGGGTTTAAGGGTTAAGTGTAGAAGGTAGAGAGGGAGGAATGGATGGAGGGAGAGATGGAGGGCGAAGTGAGATAGAGAGAAGGAGAGAAGAGGAGGAAGGGATAGAGATAGATGAGGATTGATGATCCAATGTTTAGGTTAGAGGGTTGATAATTGAGGGCATAGGGTTGAGGACCTATAGGGTTGATGGTTTAGAGTCAAGAGAGTGAGAGGGAGCGGGTTTAGGGTAGAGGGTAGAGGGTAGAGGGTAGAGGGTCTAATGGTTAAGGGTATAGGGTATAGGATTAAGGGTAGAGGGGAGAGAAATAGAGGGAGTGAGTAATAGAGAGAGAGACCTGAGAGTAGGAGAAGGAGTAGGAGGGAGAGACTGGAGAGAGAGAGAGAGGGAGTGTGTGTGTGTGTGAGAGAGAGAGAGAGGGTTGAGGGTCAAGGGTAGAGGGTTATGGGTAGAGGCAGAGGGTTTAAGGGTTGGTAGAGGGTAGAGGGTTTAAGGGGTTGAGGGTATAGGGTTGAGGGATTAGGGTAGAGAGGGAGGAATGGATGGAGAGAGAGATGGAGGGAGAAGTGAGATAGAGAGAAGGAGAGAAGAGTAGGAAGGGATAGAGATATATGAGGATTGAGGATCCAATGTTTAGGTTAGAGGGTTGATAATTGAGGGCATAGGGTTGAGGACATATAGGGTTGATGGTTTAGGGGGGAGAGAGTGAGAGGGAGAGAGTTTAGGGTAGAGGGTAGTTGGTTAAGGGTATAGGGTAGAGCGTTTAAGGGTTAACGGTAAAAGGTTAAGGGTTAAGGGCAGAGGGGAGAGAAATAGAGGGAGTGAGAGAGAGAGACCTAAGAGTGGGAGAAGGGGTAGGAGGGAGAGACTGGAGAGAGAGGGAGAGGGAGTGTGTGTGTGTGTGTGTAATAGAAAGAGAGGGTTGATGGTCAAGGGTAGAGGGTTATGGATAGAGGGTAGAGGGTTTAAGGGTTAAGGGTAGAGGGTAGAGGGTTTAAAGGTTGAGGGTATAGGGTTGAGGGATTAGGGTAGAGATGGAGGAATGGATGGAGGGAGAGATGGAGGGAGAAATGAGATAGAGAGAAGGAGAGAAGAGGAGGAAGGGATATATATAGATGATGATTGAAGATCCAATGTTTAGGTTAGAGGGTTGATAATTGAGGGCATAGGGTTGAGGACCTCTAGGGTTGATGGTTTAGGGTAGAGAGTGTGAGAGGGAGAGGGTTTAGTGTAGAGGGTAGAGGGTTAAGGGTAGAGGGTAGAGGGTTTAAGGGTTAAGGGTACATGGTTTAGGGTAGAGAGTAGAGGGTTTACGTTTTAGGGTTTAGGGTTTAAGGGTTGAGGGTAGAGGGTAGAGGGTAGAGAGAGAGAAGGTTGAGGGTAGAGGGTAGAGGGTAGATGGTTTAAGGGTTTAGGTTTTAAGGGTTAAGGGTAGAGGGTTTAGGGTTTATGGATTATGGTTTATGATTTAAGGGTAGAGGGTGTGGGGTTGAGAGAGAGAGGGGGGTTGAGGGTTTAAGGGTTTAAGGGTTGAAGGTTAAGGGTTTACGATTTAAGGGTTGGGGGTTGAGGGTAAAGGGTAAAGGGTAGAGGGTAGAGGGTAGAGGGTTGACAGTAGAGGGTATAGGGTAGATGGTAGAGAGACAAAGAGAGACAAAGAGAGAGAGAGAGGGTTGAGGGTTTTAGGGTTGATGGTAGAGGGTAGAGGGTTAAGGGTAGAGGGTTTAAGGGGTTTAGGCTTTAGGGTTTTAGGGTTTAAAGGTTGAGGGTTTTAGGGTTTAAGGGTAGAGGGTAGAGGGTAGAGGGTTTAAGGGTTTAGGGCTTGAGGGCTCAGGCCTAAGTGGGCTAAGGGGCAGAGGGCTCATGGCCTAGGGCCTTAAGGGATTTAGGGCTAAGGGTTGAGGGGTTTTAGGTTTAGGCCTAAGGGCTTAAGGCTGATGGGTTGAGGCAGAGGTTATATGGTTGATTAAGTTAAGGTACATGGTAGAGGGCTCATGGGCTTAGGTATGGTTTAAGGGCTGAGGGTTTGTGGCAGAGGCCTAAGGGTTATAGGGTTTAAGGGTCGAGGGTTTTAAAATTTAGGGTTTAGGGTTTAAGGGTTTTAGGGTTTACAGTTTAAGGGTAGAGGGTGTAGGGTTGAGAGAGAGAGAGAGACGGGGGGGTTGAGGGTTTAAGGGTTTACAGTTTATGGTTTAAGGGTAGAGCGTGTAGGATAGAGAGAGAGAGAGGGTTAAGGTTTTAGGGTAGAGGGTAGAGGGTTTAAGGGTTTACAGTTCATAGTTTAAGGGTAGAGGGTAGAGGGTAGACAAATCTATTTCACTCCAACCCCTCTCCGATTGTCAGGTCTTTACCCCCACCCTAACTAGATAATTCTCTATCCCTCTCAAGTCTCTATTGTTCTTAGGTCTCAATCCCTATCACACTACTTAGACTAATACCTCTCACTTATATCCCCTCCTCTATCTCAAGTCTCACTCCCTTCCTCTTTATATTGTGAAAGAATTTCAAAGCAACACATTTGGCGCTCACCAAATTTGGCGAGCACCAAATGTGTTTTACCTTGAAATGGTAAAACAGGGGTTGACTCCGTGATTCAGGCCTACATGCTTCTGCATTTGTTTGGTTCAACACTTTATCCAGCATAGAAACACCTTTTTTATGTAGTTGAATCAATGTTGTATCGATCTATGATCACCTTTTTACCACCAATTTGCATGCCAGATAACATAGACAAAGACATTTTGAAGTTTGTACATCATTTTACATTATCTTAGGTAATATATTCATTTTGGTAATATTGAAATGTTTATATTTAGTATGTTTGTTTATTTTTGACAATAATCTAAATTCATTTATTGATTTTATTAATCATAACAATTGGACATAGAATTCAACATTGAATTAGATGTGAGTTCCATACAAAAGTTTAATTTTTATGATTTTGAAGAAAAAAATGAAAAACATGACATAATTTAGATGAATTCATGTTTAAACTTATATAAACGAAATCAACTTAACACAAAATTTCTTATGAATTCTATTTGCATTGCTTATAGTAGTCCATTTCCAACATGGCTAGTGGAATTCAACCTATTTCATTTTAGGCAGATGTTTATATTTAGTTTTTTTGTTTTGTTTTGAGAATTTATAAACCATTGATTTGATGATTTTATTAATCTTCATTGCTACACATAGAATTCAACATTAAATTAGATGGATGCTACATGTAAAAGTTTAATTTTTAGGAGCTTGAAGATATACAATTGGAAACATGACATAATAGATTCAAATTCATTATTATTGATGGTTGTGGGAAAACTTTTATTTCAACTAATTTGGAAAACCTAAGAGCTTTCATTAATGTTAATGCAAGTTTCCATTAAATTTTTTGTGCCATAAAAAATTCACCTTCATCATGTGCTTAGATAATTTCAAGTGACTCAAGACATAGTTGGTTTAATGCAAGTTTCCATTCATTCATACCATTTACCTTTTTAAGAAATAAAAGGGAAAATAAGCACAAGATTCTATAGTTTCCAAAGGTGGCAGCAACTTATTCCTTGGGTTTGACACAAGTCTTTGCTCCTGAGAACTTTTCCACACTCCAAATACTCCCCTCAAACCCTTCTTAACATTGATCAATGCTTACATGAAGCAATTTTGTACAAATCCCTCAAAGTACTAGGTTTTACATGTAATATAGTTGCAAAAAGAAACAAACTATCCTCAATAACTCACAAAAAATGATGATTTAGCAACCCTCCTATTGTCAGCACATGCATATAGGCGTACAAAAAATTAGTACCAAGTTTCATATATTTTCCCTAGACGCATCAAAAGTTATGGGTTTTTTGAAACTCTCTATAAACCCTAGGTTGGGGACAACAATGTTTTATAAGATATGCAATGTTTGATAAGTCACATTTTTTATGCAATGTAAAGTAATGCTTTGAGTTTTAAAGATATGCAATCAATGTAACCAATGATATCAATATGTTTCATAAAATTCTTGGTGTGTTTCTAATGCAGTGCAAGGATGCTTTCAATTAACCAGCACAATTTCTACTAGTTTCAACAAAACTTTAATCTTCAAAACCACAATAAGGGTGACTCCTCATTCAATCTCACAATTTTCCTTATAGGTCTGCAGGCCTAGTTTCTTGGACCTATCTCACAACTCCAATCTCAAACCCATAAACCAACTATATTTCTAGACACCCTTTATCTCCCTACAAAACATATCTCAAAAGCGTCATAGTTCACTTTGGACCAACACTCTGAATTCAGGGCTTCTACGTTGTCCCAATAGGCCAATTAGGCCACATTTACAAAGAAACACATATCCAATGACCTGCCCAATTGAAAAAATCTGCTCAGACCTTCTCCATAGGTCTCAAATTGTCCAAAACACTAACTTTCAAAGGGAGGAACGTCCACCAAGTCACCAAGTTACAAAATCCTCACTTTGCCTAGTTTGAGGAGGGGTTTATTGAAAATCCCACTTACCAATTCCTTTGCACTTTATCACTACATCAAACATGCTTTATATGGCTTGCACATGCGTAAACTATCATCAAAATATGCTGCCCTAAGAGTTTACAACATTTACCAACCCTTAATCATCAACTTTCACTCAAAATACACAATTTTGACAACTAGGGCATCATGCCAAAACCCTCATATGGCCTCCCTTGCTCTCAAAAACAATTCTAACACATTGTTAAAGGTTTTAAAAAACCTTTAGAACCAACTTCCAATCTTCTTGAGTGCTTTTAAAATGAATTTCAACATCGAGCCACCACTTTCATGGCAACAACTCAGAAATTTCAATCAGGACAACAACCAAAGCTCTCCCAAACGCCTTCCCTAATATTATTGGCCTACTCCTACATTTTATCCCACTTTATTGGGCCCATTCCAATGAGTTATAGTAGATACAATAGGTGGAATGAGCCATTAAATCATTTTATGTCTTCAAAACCCTTAACTTGACTATACAGACCCACCTGCGATAAAATGCCAATAAAAAATTGAAAACTCAATGAAATCTCTTCACTCCAAAGAAAAATTGGAGATAGCACATATATCTAAAAAATTAAATAGTTTTCAGAGCAACATACTTTTGTACGAAACCATATAGGTTCTGGGAGAAGAAAATTTGTAGAAAATTACACAAAAAAGAGAGAATTTTTATTGATTTCTTCTTCAAAAAATGATCAACCACCTCTTCCTTCGAGTTCCCAACATATTTAAACCTTAACCAACCTAAAAAAAAACTACCAAAACTGAATTTTGGGTTGTATGACCATAGGTCTCCCCCAAACTTGCATTTTTTTTGCATTTTACAACTTTTGAATATGACTATTTTACAAGATTTGCAAAATTTGCACAATGAACCCAAAAACCAACTAACATGACTTATTGCATTAAAAATTGGTCTAATATGACCTTATTCAATTGAAAAACTCAAAACAAAAAAGTAATTTAAGACTTCCATGAATCAAATTTGCTCAATAACCTTGGTGCCACTGCACCAATTTCATAAATGCAATGTAATCAGTGGTATGGATATGTTTGAAAAAATGAATTACAAGTACTTTTATTGTGGTATGGAGGTAGATGAATGTATGAAAATGTTGTAGCATAGAAATTTTTGATAATTCCAAACAACTCGCTACCTTCTTTCATAAAATGCTTTGGCGTGTTCAATAAAATGCAATGTAATCAGTGTTATCAATATGTTTCATAAATGCATTACTTAATTTTGTTCTATGTGTGTTTGTGAACATGTAACATTCAACATCATTTAGAGGAAATGACCAAAGCCTCTAACACCGAAAGAACGTGCAATAAAAAATGCAAGGAGAAGAGAATAAAAAATTGCAGCTCATGAAGCAAATGAATTACAACCCATACAACCAGAAATTCCTGTGCAATCTAAGAGAGATGTCCAATTGGAATAAAAAAGGGCACGAATGAAAAAAGTTCATCGAAGGAAACAAATGGATCCCCAAGTTGGGGGCACATCATCAACCATAGGTGAGGTTCAATGCACATCTCCAATTGAATACACACCAACAACAACATATGGTCTTCCAAGTACATTAGAAATCACATCTACAGTTGAAGACACACCATCCACAACATTGCGTTTTGAAATTACATAAAAAAACATGCATCTATTTGAAGTCACTCCACAAATGACATCTCAAGTTGGAGGTACAACATAGTTTACATGTCAATCTCAAGGTATGCCATCAATTGCACCTCTAATTGAAGGTACACGATCTATCCCTGATGTTGACATTGTTGCCCAATTTTCACTTTTGGGCTCAATGAGGCAGGATAAGTTATGTTTCAGATGTTCATAAGGGCTAAATGGTACATTTGCATCAAGGGTTAGGTCATACATCTGATGCCATTTCATAGGGAGCTCATTTGAAAGGTATGCCTCATCAGTTTTGGCACAAAACTCATCAGAGAGGGAAGTCGACAAGACCTTCTTGTTGTCTTGCCAACTAGCAGTGTGTCCTATGTGGTTGAATAAACCAGTCGCTAGGACTTTCGGGTCACCAAGAGTCTTTATGCTCTCTCCACTTGAAAAGGGGTTAGGTCAACAGTTGTTCATTGGGGAGCTCTCGGCATAAGGCTGTGCCTTCGGGGAGAAGTCCTACTGACGCGGGGAGTCTTGCCGAGAGATTTAAGTTCACCGAAGTGGGCTTGGTCTCGGTATGAAGTCCCACTGATCAAGTGAAGTCTTCCTGATTGATATGAGCCCTCATCGAGAGATGATAGCTCTGACATAAGGTCTGGCTGATAGGAATGATGTCTCAATGAAGGGAGATATTGATGGCGAGAGGTCTCACCGACCGTTGGTGGTCTCCCCGAAATGGTCTAAGTGCGCCAAAATATTCTGACCTCGCTGACAGGTCTCACCGATTAATCGCAGTCTGGCCGAAAGGTTTTGGGGTCACCAAGATGTCTCATTGATGAAGGGTGCTTTCACCATGAGCTCTTGCCACCTGCTGTGAAGTCTTCTTGACCGGTGGGTGTCATGCCGAAGTTTCTCACAAGGCCAGCGTTGGGGAGATGTCCTACCGACAAATGGAGGTCTCGGCGAAACAAAGGAGCCTGGCGAAAGGTCTGGCCGATAGGCCAAGCTCTCGGCCACGGTATGGGGGGATTCACTATAGGGTTTCACCGTCGGGGTGAGGTATCACCGAGGTGAAGCGGTCTTGGCAAAGGAAACAAGCTCGGCGAGAGGTCTCACCGACCGAAGGTGGTCTCCTCAACACGAAGGATGTGAGCTCGGGGCAAAGGAAAGTAAAGTCGCCATGATGTCTCGGCAAAAGTATAAGATCCTGCCAACTAGCAAAGGTCTTGGCGATAACAAAGGAGCTCTCGGCGAGATGTTGAACTCGGGGGAAGATCTTTCTGAAGGATGATATTTTGTAAGCCCTAGGGGCCGACACTCTTTTTGTATATATGGCATTTTTTCCTCTTTGTAAAGGAGTTTGGATTATGCATTCTAAAGAGTTAGTGATTTTTCTCAAATCCTTTCTCAGCCGATGTATGCTTTGTAACTCATCTGGAATTCTGAATATAAAATACAGAGATTACCTTCAAAACCAGTGTTAGTGTTCATGCTACTTTCATTTTCTTCTAGATTATGTGATTTTTTGAACTGTGTTTTCTCAATCTACATTCAAACTTTAAAGTTGTGAAATTCATCTTTCCTTCTTAAAGTGTATATGCAGATTAAGCCTTTCAAGAATGATGCATAAGTTCATGAAGTTCATGGTGAGTAAATAAAGTAACTATCATTAGTTTTCTATTGTATGTTAATCTATTTTATTTCATGATTCCTGTCAGTTTGGTGCATCACCATAGTGTTAGTTTTATTTTTATGCATTCCTTCTCCCTTTCCCTTTACATAATCAGTAGTTAGGTGACACCAAAGGAAGTCGGCCTTCTTCGGAGGTTGACCTCTGCCTATAAGTGACCCTTAGCTTTAAAGGTCTTCCCATGTTACTCTGGATTGTTGAGTTTATATTCTGCAGGGTGCAAATCCAGGATGACAACATACATTCCTAATGTTGACACAAATTTACATTTGAGAATTCCTCCTAGAGTTTTGCATAAAAAACCTAGATTTTTGATTGATATTGATTCCAATGTTTTGAAATGGATGCCTGGTAAGATTCCAAAACATACATGTCAAAGATATGCATAGAGGATATGGAGTTTATTTTTCGAGAAGTGAGGGTGGAAGATGCCAACTATTTGTTGAAATGATGAGGCAACTCAAATTTAGGTCCACCATGAAGGCTCTTGGGCTGAGAGTTTTGAATGACTCAAGTGAAAATTCTATTGTAAAGAACTTGATGAGTGCATATGAGAGCGTGGGTTCTACCTCATGCACGAAGGATAGTTGTGCCACACGACGTGTGATGACAACAACACTGTTAAGCAGTCAAACAAGGAACAAGGTGAACCTTACAAAGACAAGTAAGTCTTTGAAAATAATTAGATCATCTCTAATGAGAGCCAAAGGAAGGCGTGAAATATTGGAGTATCCAAATAGCAATGAGTTATGGGCATTCTCGGGTAGAGTGCTGCAAAAAAGATAAAATAATTGCTCAAGGCTTGAGATCTTTAATAGTAGATTATTTGAAGGATAACACAAGGACCTCTCCTAATCAAAGAAATGTTGTAAGAAGGAGAATTGGTAGTAAGATCCGTGAGCCACATCCAAAACATTATTTGGATACCACTCAAACCCAATTTTTTGCTGATTTTGTACAAAAGTTTCCTAAAATTAAAATATGTCAAAGGTATTTTGAAATCCTAAAGCCTTTTTATGTCAAAATAAATCACACACACACTACTTGTTGTTGTAGAGTACAAATGGATTTTTCTAACCATTATGATGTTTATCGGCGTATATGTGTAGATATGCATACTAACAATGTTTTGTAGGAATGTAACATAAGGTCTCCACCTAAATCTACAAGGGAATTCTTATCTTCCATTTTATGTGAAAGAGAGGATGGTCAAATTTTTTACAAGTCATGTTTGGATGGCACATGTGATCATTGTGGTGGCATGCAATATTTTCCAATTTTCCAACACATGGCTAGTACACACATACTTAGAGACAAAATTGTCAAATTTGGAAAATACAAGATAGTGGCCTACAGTCTAAAAGATGGGAAAGAAGCAAAGAAGTGTGAATTAGTTAGTGATAAGATTCCAGTATATTAGTTTATGGAATTTTCCATGATCAGGTGGTCTATGAGTATGCAAGGCATACACATAGAGCTCAATGGCTGGACTCACATTTCAAGTTATGCAAGGACACATTTCCACTTCATAGAATCATTTTAATTGTCAACTTCTCAGAGAACTACACACTACATCCACAAAATGAGGTGCAATCAAAGTACTACAACTCTACACAGGTTGCTATATTTGTGTATATAGCATTCATTCATGCAAATGATAGTACAAAGGATAACATGAAAGTATCGAGGGAGTATCACTTTTACATCAGTGATGATCACACACATTCAACCGAGTTTGTGCATAGTTTCTTTCAGATGTTCTATGTCGATCTGGCTGCATATCATTCAATCAACATATCATATGGTCAGATAAATGTACATCACAATTCAAAAATTCCAAAATGTTTTACTGGTTGAGCAGGATGCATAGGATTAGTGGTGTTCAACATATGTGGAACTTCTCATAGGTTGAGCATGGAAAGGGGGAGCATGATGGAGTAGGTGCATGTATAGTTTCCATTTATAGTTGGTTTAATGCAAGTTTCCATGAACGCTTCCATTTATAGTTGGTTTTGTAACTTTGGGTCTTGGTGAACATTTTTCCTTTTGAAAATTGTTGATTTGGACTATTTGAGACCTGTGGAGAAGGTATGAGCAGAATTTTGCAATTGGGAAAGTGATTGGATAGGCGTTACTTTGTAAATGTGGCCTAGTTAGCCTAGTTGGGACAAAATAGAAGACTTTGTTTGGAGGGTTTGTTCCAAAGAAGTCATATGAGATCTTGTAGTATGTTTTTGAAGGCCTTAATGGGTTTCTGAAAAACCTTGGGGTTTGTGAGTTTGAGTTTCCTTTTGTGAGATTTGAAGGGAAAACTAGGTCTATAGAACTACAATGAAAACTAGGTGAAACTGTGAAGAGTTGGTGTGATAGACTTTAAAGGGTTGCAAAGTTGTTGCAAGGAGAAAAATGAGTTTTTAACTCATTCCACCAGTGTAATGGTCTGATAATCAGTGGAATGAGTGTAGATGGATAGGTATTTGGGTCCATGAAGTTTTGTTGAAGAAAAGCAATACAAACCATTACATTATGTGAGTTTCATCAATGTTAATGCAATCTTTCACGACCTGTTACCTGGACACCGTGTTAGTTACGGGAATTCCATATAAGACATTGGGATCATGTAGGGAACCTATACAATAACCTCTCTTAGTTTTTGTTATCTTAGAGTCATTTTTTTGTGGTGTCCAGTTTTCACTTGATGGAAAAAGTGTCAAATGCAAGTAGTTAAAAGTTGCAAAGTGGTGCAACTTTCGTTTTGCAAATCGTGTGAACAAATGAAATATTCTGACATGTCTAAGTGGGTACATTTATGCTAGGAATGGTCCTCTTTGGCACCCAAACACGACAAATCACTCTGAACTACATTCAACTAGCTAAATCCCTTAAGAGTCTGAAGTGTAAAATGGCTGTAAACTTCAACATGTTGTTGCTCGAACATTGTGATGCTTAGAAAATTATCATCTAAGCCTATGGGATCATGTTGGGCCCCTCTACAATAACCTATCTCAGTTATTGTTATCTCAGAGTCATTTTTTTCGTGGTGTCTAGTTTTTGCTTGATGGAAAAAGTGTCAAATGCAAGTAGTTGAAAGTTGCCAAGTGATGCAACTTTTGTTCTACAACTCGTGTGACCAAATAATTTTTTTTGATGTGTCCGAGTGGGTAAATTTACACTAGTTATGGTCTTCTTTCACACTTGAACATGACAAATTGCTCCTAGTTATATTCAACCGAGTGAATCCCTTAAGAGTCTGAAGTGCAAAATTGCTGCAAAATTCAGTATGCTATTACTCGGATACCATGATGCTTAGAAACTTATTGTTTGAGCCTATGGGATCATGTTGGACCCCTCTACAATAACCTCTCTCTATTTTTGTTATCTCAGAGTCAATTTTTTGTTGTGTCCAGTTTTCACTTGATGGAAAAAGTGTCAAATGCAAGTAGTTGAAAGCTGCAAAGTGTTGTAGCTTTCATTTTTCAACTCGTGTGATTAAATGAACTATTCCAATGTGTCTGAGTGGGTACGTTTATGCTAGGAATGGTCCTCTTTCATACCCAAATACGATGAATCGCTCTGAGCTACATTCAACTGGCTGAATCCCTAAAGAGTCCAAAGTGCAAAATGGCTGCAAACTTCAACATGTTGTTACTCGGACACCGTGACTCTTAGAAATTTCTCGTTTGAGCCTATGGGATTGCATTGGGCCCATCTACAATAAACTATCTCAGTTTTTGTTATCTCAGAGTCATTTTTTTATGGTATCCAATTTTCACTTGATGGAAAAAATGTCAAATGTATGTAGTTGAAAGTTGCAAAGTGGTGCAACTTTTGTTCTACAACTTGTGTGACCAAACAAACTGTTTCAACGCATCCGAGTGGGTACGTTTACACTAGGAATGGTCCTCTTTCATACCCAAACACCCTGAATTGCTCTGAGCTATGTTCAACTACCTAAATCCCTTAAGAGTCTAAAGTGCAAAATGGCTGCAAACTTCAGGATGCTGTTACTCGGACACCGTGACACTTAGAAACTTATCGTTTGAGCCTCTAGGATTATGTTGGGCCCCTATACAATAACCTCTCTCAGTTTTTCTATCTTAGAGACATTTTTTCATGGTGATGACTTTTCGCTTGGGGAAAAAGTTGTCAAATGCAAGTAGTGCAAAGTTATAAAGTGGTGCAACTTTCGTTCTGCAACTCATGTGACCAAACGAACTATTCAAACAGATCCAAGTGGCTACATTTAGGCTAGGCATGGTCCTCTTTTGTACCCAAACACGCCGAATCGCTCCAAGCTATGTTCAACCGTCTGAATCCCTTAAGAGTCTGAAATGCAAAATGGCTGCAAACTTTAGCATTCTGTTATTTAGACATCGTGATGCTTAAAAAATTCTCATCTGAGCCTATGGGATCACGTTGGGCCCCTCTACAATAACCTCTCTCAGTTTTCACTATCTCAGAGGATTTTTCCTGTGGTGGCGACTTTTCGCTTAGGGAAAAAGTTGTCAAATGAAAGTAGTGCAAAGTTGCAAAGTGGTGCAACTTTCGTTCTGCAACTCGTGTGACCAAAAAAACTATTCGAACGCATCCGAGTGAGTATGTTTACGCGAGAAATGGTCCTCTTTTGCACCCAAACACACCAAATCACTCTGAGCTACGTTCAACTGCTTGAATCCCTTAAGAGTCTGAAATGCAAAATGACTACAAAATTCAACATGTTGTTACTCAGACATTATGATGTTTAGAAACTTCTCGTATGAGCCTATGGGATCGCGTTGGACCCTCTACAATAACTTCTCTTGGTTTTTGCTATCTCGGAGGCGTTTTCCCATGGTGGAAAATTTTCGCTTGGGGAAAAAGTTGTCAAATGCAAGTAGTGCAAAGTTGCAAAGTGGTGCAATTTTTGTTCTGCAGCTCGTGTGATCAAACAAATTGTTCCAATGTGTCTGGGCGGGTACATTTATGGTAGGAATGGTCCTCTTTCACACCCAAACATGGTGAATCACTCCAAGCTACGTTCAACCGACTGAATCCCTTAAGAGTCTGAACTGCACTTGTCACTAAATAGTGCACCCTTGCTGAGATGCAAAACTCAGCCTACTAGTGAAGCATCGGATCTGAATATTCAATATCCATGATGTATGGTTTGATGTCCTATGCTGATTTTCACATGAAGAAATGTGCTCTGGTGTAGGGACACCGAGTTCATCATATTTTAAAAACATGGTCTAGTAAGGTCTTTTGATAAATTTTGGTGTGTTAAGTATTTTGTCAAGAAAATAAGGTCATAATACACCATTTATAATGTAACTTGAGTTGCTTGGTTGGTTGGGAGTTCATTTTTCAAAAAAATTCAAAACTTGTCAAAAATGCAAAAAATTGTAAGATTGAGGAATACCAACGGTCAAGTCACTTAAAGGTTGGTTTGAGTTGGTTTTTTGGGTTGATTCTTGGTGTCTAGAGGTTAAATAAAATGTCTTGGGTCGAAGAGAGTTGTTTTTAAAGATTTGGTGTACATTTGGTGAAGAAAAGCAATAAGAAACCTCAATTTTTTGTGTTTTCTAGAAATTTTACTGTTTTAGATCTTTGTATGGTTTTGTACTGATTGTACTTGAATCAAAATGCATTGAATCTTGTGGGAAGTAGAGTTAAATTTCTTTTGAAATTCATTTGGGTTGATTTCATTAAGATTTTATGTTTTTACAAACTTTTTACTATAGGCGGGTTAAGAACCCTGTTTTAAGGGTTTGAAGGCACTAAAAAATGGATTGAACACCCATTCCACCATTAGATATCTTTTTAGCTTGGTGGAATGGGTGGGTTAGGGTAGGATTAGATGTCTATGGAGTTTTTTTGATTAGGGAGGGTGTTTAGATGAGTTTTTGATGCTACCCTAAGTGAGTTTCCTTCAGTTTTGCTTGAAAAATGATGGCTAAGTATGAGAGTTTGGAAAAATTGCATATTTGGAGGTTGGGAGATGATTTTCTAAGCATGTGTAGGAATATGGTAATGTTTTTGAGGCTTTGTTAAGGTGAGATTGGTTTGGGAACATTGAGTTTCAATAAACTCCCTTGAAACTTGTCAAAAGTGAGGGTTTTGGGAATAGGTGACTTGGTGAACGTGTCCCCTAAGAAAAGTGGTTGATTTTGGCTATTTGTAGCTTGGTAATGATCATGCAATAGTTATTTAAGGTTGGAAGCACGTTTAGATTGGTGATGCTTTGTAAAAGTGGCCTAATTGGCCAAGGAGGGGGATGTAGCAACATTGTTTTGGAGGTGTTGGTCCAAAGTGACCTAATGATCTTTTGAGATATGTTTTTGAAGGACTTAATGGGTGTCTGGATTGCTATTTGGTTTGTGGGATTGATGAGTATTTTGTGAGATATGCACCAATTTCTCTAGTTGTATGGCTACAAGACAAATTGGAGGAAATTGTGAAGAATTGATGAGATAGGGTTGTAAGGGCAGAAGGATAGTTTGAGTTTGCTTGTTTTGTGATTGTGAGAAGGATTTCCTCCCTACTATGCAACATGCTCTCATGGTGATGGAATGGCATGAAAAATTCCAAGACAAGCAAATTGCTATGGATTGTCATGGCATTCCATCACCATAGACCACATTTCTTTGAGGCAATTTTTCAACCAGCTCACTGCCTTGTCTATGCTATTGCTTACCATTATGCTTTGATATATTTTTTCCAAGCATCCATAGCTTGTTTCGAAATCACCTGTTTTAGGCTTTTAGCCATAGCAGCAAGGTAGTGAACTATTTGATAAAATTCTTTGGTAGACATGTATGAAAAATGTGGTAGCATAGACAAGGCAGTGAAATTTTGAAAAAATGCCTCAAATAAATGTGGTCTCATGGTGTGATGGAATGCCATGAAAAGTGAATTGCTATGGATTTTCATGGAATTCCATCACCATGAGACCACATTTCTTTGAGGAATTTTTTCAACTAGTTCACTTCCTTGTCTATGTTATTACTTACTATTATGCTTTGATAGATTTTTTCCAAGCATCCATCTCTTGTTTGAAAGAACTTGGTGTAGGCTCTTAGCCATAGTAGCAAGACAATGAACTATTCGATAAAATGTTTTGGTAGACATGTATGAAAATGTGGTAGCATAGACAAGGTAGTAAATGGTTTGAAAAAATGCCTCAAAGAAATGTGGTCTCATGGTGATGGAATTCCATGACAATCCAAGGAATTTTATTGTCATGGCATTCCATCACCATGAGACCACATTTCTTTGAGGCAGTTTTTCAAATAGTTCACTACCTTGTCTATGCTTTTGCTTACTATTAAGCTTTGATAAAAATTTTCCAAGCTTCCATAGCTTGTTCGAAAGCACCTATTTTAGAATTTTAGCCATAGCAGCAAGGCTGTGAATTGATCGATAAAATATTTGGTAGACATGTATAAAAAATTTCATAGCATAGACAAGGCAGTGAATTGTTTGAAAAAAATGCCTCAAAGAAATGTGGTCCCATGGTGATGGAATGCCATGACAAGCACATTAAGACCACATTTCTTTGAGGAATTTTTTTGAATAGTTCACTGTCTTGTCTATGCTATTGCTTATTATTATGCTTTGATATATTTTTTACAAGAATCCATAGCTTGTTTGGAAGCACCCGTTTTAGGCTTTTAGCCATAGCAGCAAGGCAACAAATTGTTTGATAAAATGCTTTGGTAAACATGTACAAAAATGTGGTAGCATAGACAAGGCAATGAATTGTTTGAAAAAATGCCTCAAGGAAATGTGGTCTCATGGTGATGGAATGCCATGAAAATCTATAGCAATTTGCTTGTCATGGCATTCCATCATCATGAGACCACATTTCTTTGAAGCACTTTTTTCAAGAAGTTCATTTCCTTGTCTATGCTATTGCTTACTATTATGCTTTGCTAGATTTTTTCCAAGCATCCATAGCTTGTTTGAAAGAACATGTTTTAGGGTTTTATCCATAATAGCAAGGAAATTAACTATTTGATATAATGCTTTGATAGACATGTATGAAAAATTTGGTAGCATAGAAAAGGCAGTGAACTCTTTGAAAAAATGCCTCAAAAAAATGAGGTCTCATGGTGATGGAATGCCATGACAATCAAAATAAATTTTATTGTCATGGCATTCCATCACCATGAGACCACATTTCTTTGAGGCATATTTTCAAATAGTTCACTACCTTGTCTATGGCTTGTCATGGCATTCCATCACCACATTTATTTGATTCATTTTTTCAAACAGTTCACTACCTTGTCTATGCTAATGCTTACTATTATGCTTTTGATATATTTTTTCCAAGCATCCATAGCTTGTTCGAAAGCACTTGTTTTAGGATTTTAGCCATAGAAAAAATGCAGTGAACTGTTTGAAAAGATGCTTTGGTAGACATGTATGAAAAATGTGGTAACATAGACAAGACAATGAACTATTTGAAAAAATACCTCAAAGAAATCTGGTCTCATAAAATGCCATGATAATAAAATGCAATTGCCAGCTACTCCTAGTTATTAGTTATGCAATGTGAAGTAATTGCATAACTGCTTAGGTTGAATTTGTAAAAACTATATTGTAATTTAAATTTTGTCATCTATCAAAACTAGTTATTAGTTATGCAGTGTGAAGTAATGCTTTGACTTTGAAAGATGTGCAATGCAATGTAATCAATGATATGAATATAAACTACAAAAATCTATTTTTTACAATTCATTAGCTAAAATATTTATTTTATTTTCTCTCTATATCTATATATGCTATGGAAATACCTTTCAATTTAAAAAAAATAGATTTTATCTCTTGTTCTACAATTTTTTATGTTTTCTTCCCAATTTTTTCAAAAACTCTTATACTTTTGGTTTGTCGATTTTTTCCCCAAAATATTTTTGTTGCTATGCATTGGAAGCATGAAGCATACCTATGAATACACACAATATATGTAAAGTATACATGTGAATAAGTGAGGCACAAGTAATTGAAGCATTCCAAAGGATACAAACCACTAGGAATGGAGCTTATTTACACAATATGCTTTAGATGGGGCTTATTGAGCAGTCACCAGTAAGTAAATAAGCATTAGATGTAAACAAAATCCATGCCTATAACATTCAAACATACAATTTACACAATACGCATGATAACATCATTTAAGAATGGAAATAGGAAAATAAGATTTTAATAAAAAATGCATAAGGCTATACAATGATATTTATTGATAAAAGTATATATAATATATCCAAAAAAGCCATACAGGCTTCGTACAAAGGAGCCATATGGAGATAAAATGTCACATATATATCGATAGTACAAAAAATATGTTCTAAAATGTCGCATATGCATACAAAAAATGACCCTAATGCATAGTCATTTCCCTCTAGGGGAAGGAAATAGATCCCGTGTTGCCTTCAAAATTCTGCTGGATGGAGTGACTGTTGGTTCTCTTGTCTTTCGAACACGCTCACTAGTCCTCCTCTCTTCACTTTGGAACTTCAACTGATACAATAAAAAGTAAAGATGTTAATACATAGAAATTGAATTGTGGAATGACATATAACAAAATATAATCACTTACCACATACATATAGTCATCATGCACATTTACAAAATTGCCACATCCATGATCTGGAGTGACAACCAGCTGTAGCAACCATCAAGATAGAAATTAAACTACATAAAAGTATCATGAAAATTTTCTATAATAGACCATAAAAGAGAAAATATAATGTTAAATCGACTAATCTGTTGCATACCTCTCTCAATGGATCAAAACTGGCTATTGTTGTGTCAACTCCATGGTTGTCTGATGTCAACATCTGCAAATGGTAAATGAAAGAGTAAATGGTAGGGTGAAATATTAAATGTTAATGGGATGGGATTAGGAAGGAATAAAGGAGTAAAAAGTGAATTAGGAGAAGATAATGTGACACGATCAAGGAATACAAATGCAATGTTTTTGTTTCTCATCAATTTTTTAGATTTATATGCAAAATTAAGAAAACTAGCTAACATTGTTTTACAACACCATTAATGAATAAAGGCTACTTGAGTATAAGTTGTTTGAGGAAATGAATTGTGAGGTGTGGAGGTGGAAAGTCCGCTAGGAAACTATTTGAAATCCAAAGCATGTTATGAGGCAAACATTCAAATATAACATTCAACTGTTCAAATGCAATACCTATGGACTCAACACCAAGAAAAAATAAGGGTCTGTAGGAATGGGGCACGTCTCATGAACACTCAGACCCTAAAATTTCATCATATCAAAATTATACTAATATACTTATTCTTAAATTTCAAAATATAATTTAATAAAAAACATTAAATGAACTTGTTGAATTTTACCTGAGTGTCAATGCCGAATGTATCATTCAACAAATCATCTGTGAAATCCATTGCCTCTGCAACTGATGTAGGTTGTGTAGCTGCATCCCAAGCACTCTGATAATCATACATGCAAACAACACCACAAAATCCACAATGATGGGGTGGAGCTCGGGGCCTACACGTCTCCTCCACAATAGGCTCTACTAGAGGCCTCACACACTATAAAATGGTCTGGGTGAGTGAGCCAATTGACTCCAATGTGTCCACCTCTACACTATCCTTAGCAATGGAAGGAACGACAACATGCTCCACCATGGGTTTGGCCAAGGGTCTCGGTGCCAACTGTGGATTATGTCGTGCAAAAGGTCTATCATGTGTGGAGCCCCCACCTCTACCTTGAAAGTCTAAGATGTCAAAATAATTTGGCATCTTATTGATGAAAAAATCACAATAGAGTTTCCTTAAAAATTATTGTAGTACCTCATGAATATTGCATGGAGGTTGGTCAAATAGAATCCACCATCACTCCCAAAATTTATTTTTAATTAACTCATGGTGGCACCAATGGATGGGGAACCTCCTGCATGCATGAGACAAAGGTGCATTGGTTCTTAGGTCTGTAAATAGGGCACACAAGTCGGCTTTGCTAACTTTTTGTTTTTTAACATCTGTATATAACAAACCACAAGCATAAAATTGTCTCATCTCATGCCTCTTATTTGACCAAAAAATTATTTTCTCGCTCCTTTCTCCTACGTGAGATACAATTGACTTCAATGATTCAAAAATCCCTCTCCTATAAGGGTGGGTTTCAGCATGCTCGGGTAATCTTCCAATTAATTGTTCAATGTCTCTTTTATTGTTTTCAATTTGATTTAGAATATTTTCTTGTGTTCCTTGAGGATGCCTATGAATTGATGGAGGAGTTTCAGGTTGTTCTTGTATAGGAGGCTCTTCTTAAGGGGGCGACTATGAATTCTCAATGTTTCAAGGTGGAGATTCATTCCCTGAGAATTAGAAATTTTTTTAATTATAAAAACCTATTTCAATCTACATTCTAAATCAAATTTGAAATAAATACAATAAAAATACATACTCCTTCGCAATCTGTGATGTCTCTGACATGTTGGCGGCATCCTTGTGAAAAATAGCAAGCTAAGAGTGCAAAAGATGGATGAGATTTGGCGAGAGCGAGTTACAGAGCTCAAATCCTCCAAGCCAAGCTTTGGGTTGAAATGAAAATGTAGGTTTGAAATCCATTTTTTGCTTTTAATTTAATTTTTCATTTGGCATACACCAAATTTGGCATGCACCAAATGCTCAATTTTGAGATTTTTTTTAAAATATTTTTAGTTTGGCACCAAAATTGTGTCACAGATTGGTGCACTTACACATATGTATAGTAATAACTAGTATATAAAATGAATTGTCATCAACCCCCTACTATATCAGACCATGTGAAGAATGCATGAGAAGAAAAAGTAAAAATAAAAAATTGGGTCAACATGGAAGGGAAGCCTAAATGCCCCCAATGCTTTCCATTGTCCCCAATTTGTCAAAAATCAAGGACAAACATGGGAGAATAATGATACAAATAGAGGAAGGTTTATGAAAAAAAAATGATGCCTATATCCAAGCACCAATAGGGGTGACAAGGGTTATCCAGGAACACAAAGCACGATCACGGGGGAACACATGACAACACACACACACACACACATCTATTCTAAAGATCAAGAAGAGGACCTCCCCTAACATTGATCAACCAAGAGGTCATCTGCTTCCCACTCTAGATCATCAAATGGGGAAGGAGGATGAGCCTACAATGGTGTAATGTTAAGGGGTGGAGCGTCTGACCCTCCCACAATAAGGGCTAAGGAAGTGGGTCCCTTGAGGTCCTCTTCGATGAGCTCTTGTGGAGCTAGGGTCAACGATTTCGTGAAGATCACTGACAAGGCCAGAACTTCATCCATTGAGTTAAATATGCACCGTACAGAAGCACCATGTCTAACTTCAATGGATGGAGCAAGCTGCACTCAAGATTCACAACTAGGCTCATCGAATGACTTGGGAGCAGTGACAAACTTAGGAGAAGTTGGGACTAGTTTCGTCACTAGGATAGAACAAGTCAGCGTGGGGTCACCTTTTGGAGAAGGTGGGTTCCTCTTACGTCCTTCATTGCTAGAAGTACCACACTCTACTTCTTGCTTCATTGGAGGATGCGAACTCCCCATAGATGAGCCAAGAGGTGTAGAAGAAGAGGAGGAAAGAACCGCAGTAGATATGACTGAGGTATTAATCATATCTATGGGCCTTAGGAAAGGATAGAAATTTAGAAGGGACATCAATAGTGGCGGATCCACCGAAGGAGCGATGAACACTTGTACCCCATTGGGGTTAGGTGCATTTGTACTTGCACTGGAAGCTAAAAGAGATGCAGAACTAGACTGAAGGGGAGAAGAGGGAAGGAGAGAGGAAGACGCTACAGGAGGCCTTGAAATAGGGGCCGTCATCTCTTCTTCTTTCCTCTATGAAGTGGCTTGCTAAGCTAGAAGATGATTTCGCCAGCGCTTGCGCTCGAGTGCAAGGCGATTCCTATGACTCTTTGAACTAGAGGCCAAAGTATGCAAAGGGATGGAGGGATCCTGCTCGATTATGGGAACGTCCACCATAGCCATTTCTAGCAGAGGAACATAATCCTAAACGAGAACAGGAGGGGTAACTTGAGAAGCAACAGGAAGAGTTGGCTCAAGAGCCTTAGCGGCGGGCCTCTTCCCATTCACTGCTTTAGGAGTAGGAGCGGTAGGAGGCCATGGAGGTTGAGAAAAAGAGGACTCTCCATGAGAGGCCTTCTTCCCATTATATTGAATGAGCCTAGACTCTATGGGCAGAACAAGAAGCTCAAATGCAGGACACTTAGGCTTTCACCAAGAAGGCACCATAGGATTCTCCCACAAGCGTAGAACAACATCTGACGACACCACGACAGAGTGAGAAGAAGCGTTAGACTAACCAGTGGAAGAGGAAGAAGGAGGATCTCGAGATCACTTCTCTTCTCCCATCCTCCATGCCTTAACAACATCACTGTCAGCTTTTAGGAAAGCCGTATGTGAAACAACATAAGGCGATGGAGGGTATTTCACTCTCAGCCTCAGGAGACCTTTCTTATAATTCTGATATGTTCGGTGTAGGAGGTCTGCCCTAGGTAGAAGAGGACCCACATGTGCATGCCAAGAGTGGTCCAAGGAGTAGCTACCACGAGCAACCAATGGTTTGTAACCAGTGTCATGAATTACATGCATAGAACCCTCGTGGATAAATTTCAAACATTTATGCATGACTTAGGGTACCACATTTATAGCCACTAACCAAGGGATACCCAAATTCACTCTAAAGAGTTCAGATCCAGGGATGATGTCAAATAGGAGTTTCATAGATTTAGGTCCAACCATGACTGACAGGACAATAGTACCCAAGGGGGGCACAAAAAGTATGTCATGTGTGTGGATGGTGCTCACAGGTGCATTGTACCCATCTTTATGTAAGAAGTTAATAAACATGATGTCCTCAGTTATGATGTTTACTTGTCACATTGGATCAATGAGAACACCTGCTATGATGTTTCTGTTGATCCATGCGGGGATGTAAAGAGGAGATGGTTCCCTATTAAAACCTATCAATAGGTCCTATGAAGTGAAGGTTATACCAGTACCATTGTCCACAGGCTACATAGAGGGGCTAGGTTGATGCAAGTAGGCCATTATGCACACTAGATGATACTCTCACGAAGTCCCCCAAAGGCCAAAGGATAAGACAGTGACCTAATTAAGGTTTTGTTACGCAACACCTTTGGAACCTTCCAACTATGCCAACTATGGGTTGTAGGTTGGGTTGTAAGGAAAAATCCTCACAACACTCACACCTACAATACTCCAAGAATACAAGCAAAGGAAATTTCAGTATGGAAAAATGGAACAAAAATGGTTCACGTCGGGCTCACCAAAAATGTAAGAGAGGGGGACCAACCATGTTCAAGGCCCCAGGTCACAGAGAGCCAAGAGCAGAAGGATGCCCTAACTTAGCTTAATGGGGTGTTAGGAAATGTGGGACAAGAATGATGAGGACTATAAGGTCCTTCAATCACTCTATAGACCCAAAATATAGAATGGGGCTAGGTAAGCCAGTTTTCAGGTTCAACACTACGCCTTAGGAAGCTTTCTGCCTGAGGACGAAAGTGCGGTCCCGGGACGACAACATGACGCGTTGGCGTCTCTCAAGTGTGCTAGCATCTGTATGACTAGAGGACTAAAGAGACAAGGTTGACCTCTAGAAAATAGACTAACAACCTAGCTAGCTACTTCCTAAGGGCCAAAATAACACTATGAAGTAGACAAAATATTCTCTAATATGATAAAGTAAAAACACAAGAGTTAGGGTGGCCCAAGAATGATCTCACAAAGGAATTTGTTTGCAAACTAGCTCCCAAAAGCACGTTCACCTACACAAAAAGAGGAGGAAATTTTTTGGGTGGATGTATAGGGGCCTACCTCAGTCAGACCCTCGTTTAGGTGTTTCCACCTCCACAGACCAATAAGAAAGTGATAATGGAGAAATAGTATGATAAAGGAAACAATAAAGTAAATAACACTAAAACACTATAAAACAGTAAATGTGCTTACTCAACCAAGTAATAGAGGAGAGGAGTGGGAATCTTACCACCACCAAGAGAACTCAAGGCTAATGGAGGAGAAAATGAGAGTACTCGAGTCTTTGCTATAATGGTGTTGTCCCACACTTGCTCTACTAAAGTGATGGAGTGAAGTTGTTGCTACTATGGAGTGCAAAGGTGCTGCTAAAAGTGCTAGAAGAGTGTGCTAAGAGATGAAATGCATGTGGAAGGAGGGAATTTGAAGGAGAGATGAAGAAAACGGCCATATTTGGGTCGGTCGGCCAAAGAGGGCATTACAAGTCGACTACCAATGAGAAGTGTAATGCCTATGCAAGCTCCAACCACAAGAATCTTCCAGGGATGTAAGCATGTCACATGAACATCTACATACCGTGTGGGTGTCCCCAACATAAATTCTTCTGCTGATGCTCAAAATAGGCACCAAGTGGAATGAAGGTAGTGGGCTTAGGTGGAATTTAGCCTCCAAACTTGGTTTTCTAAAGTGGAGAAAGGAAAAAGGGGAATTTGCGTAAGGGGTGCAAATTCGCTCCTATACAGGGAGAAATAAAAGGAAAGGATGATTTTAGACTATAACAAAGTATTGGAAAACAAGGAAGTGAATTGAAAAAGATGATAGTTAAAATTGAGGAGATATCAGACAAGGCTACACAAATCATCAAGTGTAGACCTTTTTCTAGAATTTATGATTTGTTTTTATAGGAGAAATTCTTGAGTTTCCAATTCAGTCAACTAATTAGTAACTCTCCAATTGGCATGAGCAAGAAATTTGAATTTTTACATATCTTTTTTGATAATACACTTGATATGTAGGATCAGTTATATGTGAATTTTATTTGCATAACTATGATGTACCAGATAATACAAAATGGAACCCATTGATATTTGAGGGTGATTTATAGATTAGGGCATTAGATTCTTACTTCAAAAATGAGAAATAGAGGGGTGAAATCATGCATGATTATGTTGAAAGATAGAAATCAATTGCTCTCTAGGTCAAAAAATAATCCAAGAACCCTAGTGTAATAATAGAAGAATGGACATAACTTCTAGAGTATAAGAGTGTAGGTAGGAAAATTATGAATTTAAAAATAAATGATTATGAAAAGATGCAGAGACTAACTGTAGGTCTTATCCATCATTCTTTTCATTTTGTACAAGAAAGATGAGAAACTTTGACCCCTGAATTACAAAAAAGGAACTCCACTCTATATACAACTTCATAGCCATGCTTGAAAGGACCCATAGGTACATGGACATTGCTAAAGAAAAGGGACTTGCATGGGTACCTCTTATCTTCCAGCCACCTATGCTTCTCTACCCAATGCCACATTAGAAAGGAGAAAAGAATGCAAAATGGGAGGAAGCTAAGAATGTTAGATGGGAAAGACTTGCATGCTATGGAGGCTTTTATTTGAAGCAGCTGAAAGGAGTGGATGTGATTACATATCTCAGGGAGATGACCTTCTAGTATAACCTCTGATCTTAACCTGATTTGCTTGAGGACAAGAAAATGTCTTTTTAGGGGGAATGATGAGGTCAATTATCAGCTAGTTTTCTATTGATTAGCACATACTTTTAGAAATTTCCAGATACTTGTTTCATACATATTCCTTAACTTTACTATCTTTTTATAATGATCATTCAACTTGAACTTGATTTTAGTATATGGAAGTATGATTATGGTATGCCAGTAATTTCATGGTCAATATGTGAATATGTATGGAATGCAGTGTATATATATGCTTAAATTATGGTTATTAGTATTGTGTATATGTTTAGGTGAGCTAACTCTTTGCAGCCAAGAAGCCAAAGTGAGCAGAATGTAGCCCACAACAAATAGGAAGCACAAACCTCAGCTAAAGGAGTTTTAGACATCGATGCATGAGAATTTCTAGAATAATTGTTTGAACACAACAGTTGCAAAATTGGAGGCATCTATTTATCAAGATGATTTTGAGTCACCATGTCATTTAATAAGACTAATGAAGGAGAGTAAATCTGCTATGATTGGGAATCCAACATGACTATTTCCATAGTCCAAATTTATGTTTTACTGTTGCAGCAGAGTTGCAGTCCTAATCAACTTCTTCTACCTTTTTAGTTATCTTATTTAGTTATGCAGACTTTGTCACACTCTATTTTATAGGGGAGTGGTGATTTGCATTTAGATTTTTGTTTTGATTCCTTGTTTCAATAAGAATCCCCCACACCTATGTATATATGGTTCGGTGGTCGAGGAGAATAACATGCATAGAAAATATAGCAATTAAATATGTTTAGATAGTTTTCTTCTATTACACTGACAATACTTGTTTCTAGTTATGTTTTTATGTATAAGATATCCCTAAAGATTCTTATTAGATTGTGAAATCTTGTGTTATGCAATGAAGAGGTTTTCAATTATTTTTATGTTTAATTGATTTGAGAAGCTAGATTTGAGTATATCCCGTAGAGATAGTCACTTGAGCAAGGGCTACTCAAGGTAACTATTCCCCACTTTAATTTTTGCACATTTTTTTTTGTTACAATAGTGACCTTTATTATTGCATTTGTCTTAATTAGATTCTTCATGTTGTGAATGCGAACGAAATCATGAATAAGATCTTGTCTTGTACTCATTCTTTGTTTGTCTCAATGCATTAACCTCCAGAGTGAGTCAAGTTAACAACATTAGTTAGTGACAAAGTTTAGTTTTGATCTAGTGAACTAGTCTTAGTCTTTAGATATGAGTACATGTAGCAATAGTTCCAAATTCAATTATTTTCACCATTATGCGGTTTAAGTTTTTCCCACATGTGTAAACACCTATACTAGATGATATAGGTAGTATAAGAGTCTCTAGATGCACATACAATGCTAGCATCATCACAAGCTTATATTAGCCCTAGTTGATAATTCAATGGAGTCTTTACAAGGGTTTAGTGGACTGTTTAGTTAGGTACCCCCTCTGAATTGTGTGAATATCACCAAGTTTACTGAACATGAGTTGGGCCTTACAATTGTGAATAAGTAGACCAAAGGAAAATTATTTTCTACTTCACCATCCCCTCCTGAGAAGTGCAAATACACACATGATGACATATCCATTTAATACTATTTCAATGAGGAACATCTTATGCAATATTTAATATTTATTCAAAAAACCACCAATCCCTCCCATATTTTGTCACCACCTCCTACAACTTCTCCACCACCAATTACTTATGTAACACCTACTTCCTCTCTTCTAAAATTAGTCACACCATTTTTATTTCTTCATTACTAGCATAGATATGCCTCCATTATTATTAGAAGCTAGTTTATCACCACCATTTTTCCTATGATCTCCTCATGCTCCTTCACTCATCAATCTTGAAGTGACCACACTTTTAATAAAAAACCTATTGATTCATTAGTACAACATCCTTCTTTACCCCTAATCCTAGCCACACACCCCAATTTTTATTTGCATGTGTCCATTGTGTGTTATTATGTAGTCAAAATAATACACAATCATCTAGGGATATACGAGTCCTTTTTCCTCTCTTCCTCTTTTGTTAGTATCACTATTGAAAGGAGGGATGATGAATTTGAGCACATTATCACAAAAATTGGTGTTTTGATTGTTAAATATATTGGAAATTATTTCTTTAAAATTATTTTTATTCATGCTTCACTAAATCATTGAGAATGATAACTTTAAAGCCACACTATGCCACTTGTAACACATAAAAATCAAGAAATCTGAAAGAATCAATGATAATCATGCATGCCATAGAACAATAGCCCATTGAGAGAGTGAAACAGGTGAAGAAACAAGTGAATTACCTCTAACAAAGAATTTCTGAGAGGGATGCCCATGATCTTATAAAAATTATGGTTCTCCAAAATAACTAATCGTCATGCAAATTACTCTAGGTTAGTATCACATAGACTATCACCTAGCTTCATGGATTACAAAGCAATATTAATAGAGCATAAAATAACCTATTTCCTTTAGGTATACCTATTTTATATCCTTCTAAACCCTTTCATAAAATGGAATACATCTAGAGATTTTGGACAAACTCTTTTTTACTTTTACACCTTTATGTCGTATCAAAAACCTAATTGATAGTAGTACCCATTCTTCTCCCAAAATATTGATTCCATCAATGAAATAATAATCAAGGATGAAGTACAACTCCTTCAAAAAATTTAGGAATAATTAATAGATAAGTGAAATGGGTCAAGGTAAGATTCTTGAATTATTTTAAAGACTAAATATGATGCATATGACAAATAACTAATGTATAATCCATTGATCCTTCAAGAAGACCTAGAGTTTGAAAATGCATCTCTTGATCAAATTCAAGAAAATTTTGAATGCAAATATTTGAGTATAGATGATTAGTCAAACTTGAATTAGTGCATTGACGTAAATGCAAAAAACCACTATTGATATACCTTAAACATAATTCACTAAAGTATTGATTGAGCTTCCTTAATTAGTGTGCATCAATTGCAACATATAATGCAAACCTCCTTAAATGTTCATACATAGCTTACTACCTTGATTATTTTTTTGAGGCACTAGATGAAAATGATGAGAAGCCTACTCTAAACAATCTTGTTAGCACTATTATATATTTCACATCTCAACTCATTATCATGTGCATATGATGGAAAAAAAATTGTTGTCCCATATTTTTCCCAGTGACCTTGAGGTCATGCGAAAGATTCCTCAAAAATTGTAGGATTTTTTTCCTATTTCAATCTCTTCTTTTGCATGTGCTTAAAGGACTAAAAATGGGTTTGCACTAGGAGGATGTTTGCATTTGAATATTTTTTGTTTTCATATATGTAAATATGTTTCCATCAAACTAGTTAATTCATGATCACATCAAGTGAACAATTGGTCAACATAATCATAAATGAGTTAATGAGCATACACAAAATTATTTATGGTAAATATAGTAAATGCTATAATTAATTGGGATTTCAAATGATCTCAAAGATTCAATCATATTGGGATGAAATGCTTATAAATCCCTATGATTGAAACTATTGAAAGAGGAATAAACTTATATTATGAAACCCTACCAAATTTATAACCTAATATATATTTTGTATGAGTAATGTCATGAAATTGAACCCCATGGCAATTTCACATTTGCGCACTTTCCCCTACATTTACGGTACCTAGCCGCATTTATGACAAGAACTTTATGAGTCAAAATTTCATGACTTCAACTCCATAAGGACCAATAATGAAATGACAACAGTCTTCCACCTCATTTTTCATGAAATTATGTATTGAAACCTACGTGGCATGCTAGCGTCCCCATACTTTATGAATTCAAATGAGGAATCTTGGAAGTCTTTTCCCATGAAACATATCATCGTGAGAGGATTTTAAGTGTAATGGATCTTCCTGCCATGCAACTACACAAAAATCATGTTTTCACTCTCATTTGCAACACTTCTCACTTGAATTCACTCTAACTTGCTCTCTTCTTGCTCTTCTCTTCTACATCGTGTTTCCATGGTGAAGCTCTATCGAATTGAAGTCTCAACAACATCCAAAGCTCTCTCCCAAGTGTTGAATGTCACGTCTATCAAACCAAGAGGGAGCCACTAACTGTTGGTAACGCTCTCTTTCTTTTTGTCAATTTGCTAGCATAATCTACTATGTCTAAATTTTGTGATACAAGTTCTCCTCTATAGCGGGGTTTGCTTTATCACTTTGGTGTCTATTTCATGATACGAGTTCTCCTTCGTAGTAGGGTTTGCTTTTATCACTTTGTGTCTACTTTAATTTGTGTCTTTTAATCTCTCTATCTATTTGGCTATTCATGGAGGTTAGAACACCAAGAAAGGGTTTTGATTGAGGCAAGCCCCAAAACAGCCCACACTTTTTTCCTCGTTTGCCTTGTGTGCAGGTTGCTCGTGTGGAGCTTTGCAGGAGGCTTCAAAGCATAGGACCTTTTGTGAGTTAATATCTTGTCATCCTTGTCATTTATTGGCATTCTTGTTTTCTATTAAATTAATAGGTTAAACAAACACCGAATTATGAATAGTTAAGTAGATTCTTTGAGTTTCGTGCTAAGGTCTAGTTTTATGTCCGTACAAGATGCCAACATGCATCCCTGAGATGACAACGCATTGCGCTGTCATCCCACTTACATGCAAATGTCCTCTGGTTGAGAGATTCTCCATCTGTCTTAGAAATCTCTACAATTTTCTCTTTCAGTCCTCAAAGTTGTCTATTAGTTATCATTCTTGAACTTTGCTTTTAATACATTTTTGCAATCTCTTTCATCTTGTCTCTTTCAGTTAAGCTTGAGGTAGTCTTTAGGTGACTGAGGGCAATTCCCTCCTTTAGACCTTGTTCGTCTTGGGACTTGGGAGTAGCGAATCCCCTCCTTCATAGTATATATAGCCTATATATATTATATAAGTATACATTTGATAACTCACATTTTGTTGGTTATAACGAGGCTTCACATACTCCTATGTGTGCATTAGGTGAGATTGTGGAGTAGATGCCAATGAATAGACTACATAAGTGTTTTGATTAGGTAAACTAGGGAAAAGGGCCTAGACCCATTACAAAGGCAAGAAGGATGAGTCTCACCAGCAGTGAGAATGGGAAAACCAACCAAAGACCATCAATGCTTTTAATCAGAGCAAGGAACTAGAGAGAAGTGGGAAACAAGGGTCCCAAAATTATACAATTAACTATCTGTCACTACACTAGAATGAGAATGTGAAGAGGTAGAAGAAATACCTTTCCTTCTACTACAAACAATAGTACAAGTAACACTATCATCCAAGTTCCCACATCAAGGGGAAATAGGAGGAGACACCCCCACAAGAGGACCATTAGTGCACAAAGAGGAAATAGAAGGATGATAAGGCTCATCACCCATAATAAAAGTCAAGAGTGGAGTAGAAGTAGCCAACAAAACAAATTGGGAGTTCGAAATAGGATAAGTCCCATTAGGGCCAGTAGGACACAATAGATCAACTCCAAAAGCAAGACACTTAACATTATCTTGAGAGGAATCCGTTGAAGATTCGGGAGTATGGATAGTCAAGTAATCATCAATAAAATTCCTCCATCAAGTAGAAAGGATTTTGTGATGCAACAAAGATCAATCCAAAGCCAAGTGACCAATTGCCAAGCAACAATGACATCTAAAAAGGAGGCCTTCATAATCAAGCAGTTGAGTCCAAGGCCTATCTCCAACCATCAGAGCCATATCCTCATGAAGAGGCATGGAGATATTGACATCCCAAAAAATGTGAGCAAAATTAGAGTGCCCCATGAAGGAAGTGGAATCATCAACCTTCATAAAGAAACTGATAAAGTTGTTGATGGAGTCATAACAAGAATCCTCCCAAAATTTAAGGTGAAGATTCATAATTCTAAAATACACCAGACACACATGGAGTGGCTCAATAAGGGGGTTAAAGGAGGCTATCCAAGGTTTGAGTGAGAGAAATCTCTCCCCAAGCCCACAATTTACCCAACACCAAGTTTTTGTTCTTATAAGAGGCGAAGGAAGCTATGAAAACCTTAGCATAGGGAAAAAGCTCAATCTTACTAGCTACAAGGGTCCTCCAAGATTCTGTCACCCATTTGTGCAAGTTGAAAAGAGAAGGCCAGAGGTGGAAGAATATGCACACTGGACCTCTACACTAGTAGAAACCTTCATTTTCAACGACATACACACTACAAACCACCACTGGAAACGGTTTGGCACATAAAGGAAGAAAGAGCAAGCAAGAATAGACCTGGAAAATTGAGAAAAGCTAACGAACACCAAAACTAGCAGGCACCAGAGGGGGACAATAGTCATCGAAAGTAGACACTAGAGGAGGGGCAAAGACATCCTCAACACCAGAAGTTGGCTTGAGAAAAATACCAAGCCTAGACATAGGGTAGGGACAACATAAGCATCGGCAAGCAGAGCGTCAAGGGCAGCGGAATACCCATCTGCAAAAAAACAAAAAGTCGGTAGTAGGGGGCGCGAGTTGGAGATCTATTTGAACGGTGAGCGGGAGAGTGAGCCATGCAAGTGTTAGAGAAAATGATTTCTTCAAGCCCAGACACAGGCTAGCTAAGGACGATAGAAGCATCACCAAGTAGGGCGTCAAGGACATCGGAAGACCCGAAGACATGAGGAGCACCCAAAGGGGCGTCAAAAACAGAGAAAGACCCGATGGTGGCATTTGTAGAGATCACATAGTTGGTTGCAGGGGGCGCGAGCAGGAGAGTCGTTTGAACGGCAAGCGAGAGTTTGACCCATTCAAAATGTCATGGTGAAAATTAATTAGACTACATCAGTGTTATGCCATGGTTTAATGGGAAAAATGGATAACATTTACCTACATTTTAGTTTACTTCATTTATATAACACTACTACCTGGGGATTATTAATTTTATCATTTAATTAATATCGATCATAAAGTCACTATCTCTGGGTTTGATAGAAAGTAAACAATGATGTAATGGGAGACTTCAATCCTTTTCACTAAAATGTACTATTAAATTCTAGATGACAAGTTCGAAAGGTTGCTTATAAAGGTCTGTTATCTATCAAAAAAAAATATTTGAATAGTTATACTTCATTCATAGACTTTTATACAAATTTAAGAAACCTTGAGTCAAAAATTATCAGAAACAAATGGATTAATAAGTATGGATTTTTACATCTTTCATCAGACCATTCTAGCCTTCTAAATTTTCACTATTTTTTTTTGTTGAAAAGGGAGGTGATGTTTCACACAAGAATGATATGTGGCCCTCTACTAATAATGTTCTACATATTCAATGGAATCTAATAGACCATTTCCATTCATCTAGAAATTTCTAGAATTTATAAAACTTCGTGATACCTTTGCATATAGTGTTACAACAATTGTTAGGAGAACATATAATAACCTTAACACTAATTAAACTAATTGGTACAACTCCTTATTTTCTCAAAGGGTATGATGCTAACGAATTTTGTATAATCATAGAGTTAATGGGCATAATATAAAAATATGTGTACTTTTGAGACATAAAATTCAAAATGTAATAAATAATAACATGACACATGTAAAATGTATAAATGATGGAGACAAGCACTCTTTGGATCCTCCTAATCACAGTTTGTGAATCTAATCAAACCCATTCATCCATCATGGTCAATGTACCTTTTGAGAAATAACATACTAATGATACTTCTCGTTGTTTTAATAATTTTGTGGACAATATTAAAGAATGGCCTAAATTAAGCCCTCCTACTATATCTCACATTACATTTTCTAATGATGAAATTCTTAATAAAAAGGTAATCATGGATCAATCTATGTTCAAGTAAAAATTGTAAACATAATGGTAAATAACTTACTATTTTATCTTAGTTATTATTTTAATAAATTTGTAAGTAAATTTTGCTTAAGATTATCATTTTTTTATATGCTTAATATGTAGTTTGAGACTAATTAACTTTAATTTAGATTTACATATCTTCAAGACACAATTTTTTTTTAATAAGAACAAATATTAAACAAATAATTTGACCCCTAAAGATAAACAATAAAAAAAACAAAGAACACTAATTTGAAAAAAATAAGTTTAAATAACTTTCATTAATAGATTCATCTTCTTCAAATAATTATGAAGTACATGACATTTGGAGAAAAGAAAAGCAAAAATCACTTATACCTGTGTAGGATGCCTTGAAGTCCTGTAAACAGTCTGGTTGCCGTACAGAATTGAGGAATAAAATCAGTTTGCATATCCATACTCATTGATCCATATACTGTGTTATCATCTAGATTACTTTATATCAAACGATGTTTCTTGGCTAGAAATCCTTACCAGGGAGAAAGGTGATTAAATTAACACTTTTATCTTTTAATGTACTCTAATCTATAAAAATGCTTATGCAGACCTAAAACCTAAAATGTTGTAGGAAATATATGTTAATTAGATAGATCTCAGAAGTTAACTTCCTCAGATGTAAAACCATAGCTCACAATAGATGATTGAAAATCCATAACTATCCTTGGATTCATTATTCATTATTCCCATTATGATCCACTTGCAGTTAACAAACTCATAATCCACTTGCGGATGGCCGGCATTGTATTCATTGCCATTATGTTGTGATTAGCAGTTAACAAACTCATAATCCACTTGCAGATGGCCGGCATTGTGTCCATTGCCATTGGTGTCGATCTTGTTGAATTCATTAACGTCCAAGTCAAGTCCTCCATTAGAGCATTGATCAACTATTCTCACGGTGGTTTGTGCTTGAGTGTCTCGGTTTGTCACCTGCATTACAACACCACAAGAGTACTCAATATGTTTACATAAAATGCAGATTTGGATCATATAAACTATAGGTATTATTGAATCTCAGAAACTAAAGAGATTACATACCCTTAAACATTTCCCACAAGCGGCTTGTCCAGTTGGGCCAACTGGTCCACAGAAGGCAGTCCATCCATATTTCTGGCGCCAGTCGAGGGGCTTGTTTGCATCCCAAGTGGCACAGAAAACAGATGCCGTGTTCAAATCCCACCCAATATTCTGAGGATTATATAGATTATAAGTTGCCTTCACGTTGGTGGCTTGTTGAGCATTAGCCTGCGATGCCAAGAAACTTAGGCAACCCAATATCATCACCAACATTACTCTATTCTCCATCTTACAGTGTCAACTAATTTCTTTCTCAGTTCCTCACACCGTTTTGAATTGAATGTTGATGCGTTGGATGGGGTATTTATAGATAATTTATGTAGAAAAAAAGGGTCGCAAGTATTTTGATATGTACAAACAAATCATGGAATCTTGAAATAAAATATTCAATCGTAGACACTTAATATTTTCCTAGTACAATCTTCTACATTATTTAGTTAATTCACCTCACCTAATGTACGCCACCTAATTGTATACACCTAATATTTTGCTAGTACACCCTTGTATATTATTTAATTAGTCCCTCTTCTCTTTTGCACATAATTATTTAATTATTCTATTTTCCACTTCACATGGCTAAAGTATGGTTATATTCCCTCCACTAAATTCTAACAATAAAGGGGGTCCTAAACATGCACTTGTCCCCCACATTCCTTATAGTTGCAACAATTTTTATTTATTTTGGTGCATGCATCCTAACCTTCATTTTCAAACAATGTATGTCATGACCCTTCTTCTCTCTTCAATTCTAAGAAAGTATTTTCATTTATGCTCCATTGTTGATATTCTTATGACATCTCCACCATCATCGTCCTTCCCAAAAGCCTATAAATTGAGACACCATCCTATGCATTTCAATCATTCCATTTATGCTAACTATATGCTGTCAAAATAGGCAACTTTTGTACACAAGAGCATTGACATCCTAAATCATTGGATAAAACCTCACTTGCAAATGAATTTTATGGTAATATTGGTTTTATTTTCTTTTGTTTAAAATCTATTTGCATGCTATATCTAAGGATTGTAGTAGTTTGGAATAGGGAGTTTTTCCCCGCATTTATTAACTACTTGCATTTCTAGACTATTGCTTACATTTTGGCGACTCTACTAGAGACTCTACCCCTTTCATAACCCATTATTTGTTTTTTGTTTTGTAGTGGTTTTTGGCTAACTTGGTTGTGTAGGTTCTTACTTCCTTTTGAGTTGTTTGGAGATCAAGTTTTTATATGAACCTTGAAGGGATAAGTAAAGGTCGTGGTTACATCTAGAGTGCTTGAGAGACAACTTTGGACATATAACTTGATATATTTTGGTGGAAAGAAAAATTAGACATTTTTGAAGAGATTCTAGATTCTTAATGTATGAAATTCCATATGATTATATAGAATATATGGTCATTCCATTCATACTTTATGTATAGGATTGTTTACCTATGCATGGGGGTTTTATGATAGGATACACACATAGCCCATCCACATGTGACTGTATACACAATAGATGTTAGTTTGTTGTTTTAAAATATATATTATAAGTTTTATATATATGAATTTTTTGTAGGATATATAGAGGTTGTCATAGGGAATTCCTAGAGGAGATGCATAGAGTTGAAAGAGAATATACACTACCACCCATGAGAAAACACTCACATGGACGATTAATGAGGTTACATAATAAATTCTTGGAGTGAGAGGGATAGTTTACCATACCCAATTCAATTTGCAAAAATGATAACTATGCCAGTATACTTGCAGATACATTAAATAGTTTTGGTTATATTGTTAGGTTTTAATACTTTACCTATTCTAGCATCTACCTATTCTATTAGGTCCCTAATATTATATCTAATGTTATCACCCTAATATGATATATCCTATGAATATAATATAATATTCCTAAGTATAACGAGTTAAGCACTTGTGGCATGATTAACCTTAACCGTAGTATTAGTTAATACCTCAAATAGTCTTTATTAGAATGAAGGGGTATGTCCCTACATGCTTAAGCCAATAAATAAAGGGGTCATGTTCCTCCCAAATCATCATATCATAAATTATTCAATTCATATCATATTTTATGATTATTGGAGGCAACCCCCTCAAAGTGGTTTTCTATATTCTATTTTTTACAAATATTTTGAAGAAATATCACAAGTGGTATCAAAGCTACAAATTGGGTCAAAATTTTGTTTCCACCATAACTTCCAAACTAGTGCGAATTTGGGTCTAATTTTTTTGGGTTTTGAGGTATGTATTAGACAAAATCTCAAAAAAATTCATACCTTGAAGGTAAGTTTTTTAACATTTTGAAATGAAGGGAAAAGTGGGAAAGGTGAAATAGGAGGCCTGAGAAATGAGGGACCTATGCCAAAATGCACAAAGGGGATGTCCACCTAATCACAAATCCACCATTTTATATTTCATTAGGAAGATGGGGAGTGTCTCAAATGATTAGAATTGACCTACAAACCTTAAGGTGAGTGAACCCCAAGTCTAGACACTTTTCTGCCCTAACTTCCTTACATGATAGATAAACAAAAAAATATGACTTCAAACAACAATTTTGGGAGAAGAATAAAAGTGAATTAACAATCCAATTTATGAGATCTATCACTTGAAACACGAAGTATTATGATAACACTATAAAAAAACAACTGGAAGATATGAGAAGGTTAAGACACTGTGCACCTGTCACTAAAAATGTCGAAAAGCATCCTACCATGACTCATTTGCATAGGTGAATATGTCCTTGAATCTTTTTCTAAAAATTCTTTTTGCAGTCCTTTGATGTTGGATAGAAGGTTCTGATTCGCTTAGGTTTGACTGTTGGAAGGCCGAAAATAAAATATGTAGGGAGTTCCCATATCTTGAAAACTTTGATGACAACTTTGACAACTTTAGAATATTCCACTTTTGATCCAATTTTAATTCTTTTTCACTTCTAGATCTACAAACATGCAAAGAGGATATTTTTTCTCTTTTTGTGTGTAAGGGTTTGCCTTGGTCAAACCCTAATTTGGTAATTAAACCTTGATAATGAAATAAAAGTATAAATGGAAGGAATGATGAATGAACACTAGCTTGTTACAACTCACCAAACCCTTTTAATGGTTGACCTTAGAGGACTAAAATATAACACATCACTCCAAGGATTAGATCTTACATGAAATGGGTTTATTGGATGCTTGATTTTATAATTGATTTGATCCTTGAAAGCTTGAAATCTACATCACAATGTTAGCTCAAAAACATGCATGAACACACATAAATATTGACATCATGATAGGATCTTGAATGTTGTAATAATTGACTAATAATTTTTCTCTCCAATTATGCTCTTGAAAATAATACTTGCTTTAGGAATGGTTGCATAAGGTGTGTTAGATTTGAATTCATAAAAGGACCTTGTATTTATAGGAAATTTTTTAATTTCCCGACAATTAAACATGAAAAGCCAATAATTGCAATTGCAATTTTAAACATTAAAATGCCACCAAAAACTTATTAAAAATTGGGACATAGGACTTAAGGAGGACTCATTTTGCCTTGGATGAATGGGTCCTAGGCCATAAATCTAGGACACTCAATTTCCAGGGTGTTTAATTTGATGTTTGCAATTGTTTAATGTAGGTTCCGTTTTCAGAAAATGAAATTAATTACGATTTTAAATGCATCATTGGGCCAATTAGAGGCTTAAATAAGTCCATTTAATTAAGGGGATGCAAACATAATGTAAAAATGTAAAGGTGTAAATTTTTTGGACTACACATTTATTGAGGTTTTCTTGTTTTTGATTAATTTTCTCTATAGGCCGAAACTTTTAGAATTTAAAAGAAAAAATACACTTTTGAAAAGATTGTCATAAAGTAGGTAGGGTTTGTTCCTTTTAATTTACTATTAAAAGTAAAATATATTTTTTTCATTATTTTTCTCTATAAATTGTAATTTTTGGAATTTAAAAATAAATAAATTTGAAAACATTATAAAAAATTAGGTAGGGTTAATTCTTTGTAATTTACTGCTAGACATAAAATAAGCTCCTTATTTTATTAGTCAAGTTTTAGTCAAACCATAAATTTTAAAACTTGTCTTAACATATGTTCTAAATTTTTATGGTTACAACTCACACTAGATACTACCCCCCTTAATTAATAAAGAGGAATCTATCATTCAAAATAAAAAAAATTGAATCCATGTCATCTTTAGAACCAAATCAACTCTTTTATGAATAAGGAAACTAATGACCATCTTTAGTGTCCACTGTCAAAAAATGAGTGAATGATTTCATTGGATTGTGAAAAAGTGGTACATTTCATTAAGAATAATATATTTGACCCATTTACAACACCCTTAAATGAGGGATTATGTAGGTTTGAAAAATCAATATTATTGGAATTAAAGGGTTCAAAAAGCCACCAAGGTGGGTACAACCCTAATAGAAAAAATCAAGGAATGGGTCAATCTTTTCAAGGTTCAAAATTAAAACTACTCAAAATAGATATACCTAAGTTTGATGGTACATATGTACCTTCATGGATAAATCTTATGGAACAATATTTTGAACTCCATAATATATTGGATGACGCAATGGTCAACATAGCCTCACTACATTTAGAATCTGAACCTTATCAATGGTACTAATGAATGATGGGTGAAAAACAAGTCAAATTACTTAGTTGGATAGAATTTACCAATGACTTACTAGCCCACTGTGAGCAACCATGGAAGGGGAGCTATTTTACCCAAATTACAGATTTAAGACAAATAGGGTTTGTAGCAGAATACAATGTTGAAGACATGAGATTAGAAATTTGAACTCAAGATATGTGACACCTTATCAAAGGCTACAACTCTACATCAATGGACTTAATCAACAAATTAAACATGATGATTGTTTATTGGAACCTTGTATAGTTAGAAAAGTAATGCAACACACACTACATATTTAGAAAATAAACCTTAGTACAAAAAGATCAACACAAGGCCAAATAGTAGGATGGAAAGATAAAAATGTCACTAATCCTACTAACAAGAATGGGGATAACCTTTTTATCCCAAAAAAAAAAACTAATCTCTCTCGTTAACAAGAGGAAGAGAGAAGAGAAAAAGGTCTATGTTGGCATTGTGATAACAAATGGTCTAGGGGCCACAAATGTGTTAACAATGAGAAGAGACAAATGATTATTGAGAATGAGGTTGAAGAATAGGAAGATGTATCTCTAGAAAAACCAAATATGAAAATAAAGAGTGAAAATTTAGAGGAAGAAGATAGTGTTACTATCTCATCACATGCATTGAATGGAACAAGAACACCACAAAAACTTAAAGTTTTTAATTATATAAAAATAGAAAGGTAATAGTGTTGATTGATACATGTTGTACACATAACTTTATTGATAGACGATTAGCTTATGAGTTTAATTGTTTTGTATATCCAGTCTTTAAATTTCAAGTCATCATAGCTAATGGAAAATGACTCTCATATGGTGGTAAGTGTCATCATATAAAAATATCAATGAGAAATTACCATCTAGATTCATAAATGGTTACTATTCCAATAGGAGGGGAAAATGTAGTTTTAGGTGTACAATGGCTTAAACAATTGGGAACAGTAAATCCTCCAATTTTCAAGAATTATTTGACTTTCAGCTCTAATGGATAAAATTATAAACTCATAGGATTAACATCACCACAAACTCAAATTATTATCTCCCATAGGATGGAAAATTAATTAAGAAAGGTTCATATGGTCTAGAGAAACATCTAAATTTTATAGAAGCACAAGATGCGAAAACTCAACATTCACAAGAACTTCAAGAGATCATTCAAAAAAATCAATATTTTTATATAGACTAAGGGTATACCTCAAATTAGAGACCATGATCATGTCATTGAATTAATACCAAGAAACATTCCTCCTAACAATACACCTTATCGTTATCCTTATAAACAAAAGCTAGTGATTGAAAAAATGGTCAGGGAAATGTTAGATTCAAGAATTATTTGTCCTAGTAAAAGTACCTATTAATCTCCACTGGTTATGGTTAAAAGGAAGGATGAGTCATGGAGAATGTGTCTTGGTTATAAGGAACTCAATAAGCTCACTCTTAAGAATAATTTTCTTATTTGTACTATTGATGAATTATTAATTATTTTTAGGTAAAAGGCATAATGGCTATATATTATATTATATTAAAGTTAAATAATTACAAGTGAAGCCATAAATGGAAGAAATAGCATAAAATGTTGGAAAATACAATGATGTGACTAAATTTCCTACCAGCTTCTACAAAAAATCCATATGCTATATTTTTGGATAGCTAGAAGAACCTTGAGGAGGTGATCACCTATCGATGTTTCCAAAAAAATGCTTCATTCACCAAAAAATCATATTAACTTATACCTCCATCCTTCATCCAAATGCTACTGAATTCTCCCCTACCTACTCTTGGGCTGCTTCAACATGTTGGGAATTAATGGGAGAGGTCTGAGAATTATCAGTGACATTAGTATCTAGGAGTGGATGCATATCCCTATTCACCATCGAAGGTGAAGGTAGAAATATCGTGGCTACACCCTAAGGGAATTCGTGAGATAACAAGAAAGTAACGACATGGTACTTCCTTTTGAAATTATTTACAACCTCACTCCCAATTTAAAAAAAGTGTTGATTCAGGGCTCTATAGAGATGACTAGAAGTGTTCATTTCAAATGGAATTTTCATAGCATCATAAATTGAAACATAAACTAGCTTGTGCAATAGATAATGTCTTGGAAAGTGGCCTCCTACATAACCCTGGCCCTTGCAGAAGTTGTATGATTGTACACTTCTAAGAAGGGCATTATTTTCTAGGAAAACATCCTTTACCACCTTCTCGACAATTAATTACACTAAATAATAGCATTGCACCATTTCCACTATGTTTGAGATGAAAATTGATACTGGGTTTGATAGAAAAATTAATCTATGGGCCTTTGGATGCAAAATATTTTCTCCAATTATTGATTTTATGTATTTATAAACGGTGGGGAAGTTTAACTTGAAGACATGCTGAAGTTGCTCCTTGCCAATTGACCTTGATAATGGTCTTTCCCATGGAAGAACATGGAATTGTGCTCTGTGAGTTCTAGGAAAGTACTCCATTATCGTAACCACTAATGCTTGACTGAACACCTGTGATTGCACCACTAGAAAAAATACACTTCAATTTAGAGCATGAAGACTCCCTTGAAAAATCCCACTGAGCAATAGACCACCACTGATGCAACCAAAACTCCACCACTTTTAAAGAACTCCAGCAGACTAGGAAAACCCCATTACTAGACTGCAAACATGCCACGGAGATGGAGCAGGATGAAATTGGTGGCAATCACTTGTATTTCTTGCAATTGCAAACCAGGAATGGAGCCACCAAGACCACCTCACCTAGAAAATAGTTTGAGAGTTCATACCCAAATGACCTTGGCAAACACAATTTATGAGGAGAATACACACATGAGGTTGGTTCAAAGAATAGAAATTTTTGGAAAGACCGCCCATTGTCATATCAATACTTGTCGATGATGTAGTTGGAATGCTTCAAGATGCCAAAAATACTTAAAATTTATCACCAAATGATGATAAGAAAAGGTTTGTACAAAGTTTTAATTACCTGCATCCATTCAAGACAAACATTAGATTTTTAAATATTTGCTCCTTTTGAAGCAATGCTAAGATATATATGATCTAGATTCTACTGTGCGAACCATCATTACATCCCCACATTGCTTGCGTGGCAACTAAATCCCTTTTCTTATGATCTCCTCAGTATGTTTTGTACAAAGTGCTACCCTTTTGGTTTGCTATGAAGTTAATTTCACTATTTCCACATGAGTATCGATCTACTTGAAGATGCTACACATGTCACCTTTTACCTAAACTCTTATACTCCCCTACCGATGAATAATTCCCTTTTATAGCATCAATGATGTTTAAAGAATGTGGGAATCGTGCCATAGCTGAAAGGTCTATACATCCTATTTATTTGTGATCACTTTGTTTCAAAAATGATTATTCTCCTCAGTTTTTCATTAGAATTGATAGACCCCTTATCTAGTGAAACCTCTTCCTCCTCTTTCTCACAAGCCATTTTTTCCAATAGATCAACCAATTTATTACCCTCTCTATAAGTATGCATAATATACATGATTTCAAAATTGGACAACAAATCTTGTACCTACTGTAGAATATAGTGCAATTTCTAGTTTTGAATCTTCTTTTCTTTACATGCATTTACAATTATCAATGAGTCACCTTCTATTTGGAGTTTTGATACTTTTCGATCAATTTCCATCTCGAGCCTATGAAGAAGAGCCTGTGCCTCTTCTATATTGTTCGTACCTTGAGGCAACCTAATTTTCTTAGCTCCTATCAGACCAACCTTCCAGTCTCTGATCATTATTCTTGCACTTGAGATTCTAGGATTTCCTTTGGATGCCCCATCAAAGTTCAATTTTCCAAAACCTTTTGGAGGCGGTATCCATTAAATGTTACTTCTACCAATATTCTATTTACTTGGTTGATGATGACTCCCTTTGCATGGAATAGACAAATGTTAGTTTTTAATAAAAGATGCATCCCAATCATTAAATATAGAAGATACAGATTTAACTTTTTGAACATATGCATTTACTACCTCTGAAATGGATTTCTCCAACATTACCAAAACTTGATCCACCCCTATTATTTGTTTTTTAAAGATTATTTTGTTCCTTTCTCACCAAATGCACCAAATCAAAATTGTTTGCACAACCCTCTAGACACAAGAAAACAATGAAGTTTTGTATAATACTGGCCAGCTAGAGAAAACTTCCCATAGTGTATTTTGCAAAGGTTAATTCCAATTCAATTTATTTTTAATAAAACACCAACATTTTTGAGCAAATGAGCATTGAAAAAATAGATGATTGACATCTTCCAAAGCCTCCTAAAAAAGTACACATGAAAAAGGTGCATATATTCCAACTTAGAAAGTTTGTCGCTAGTTAGGATCTTATTTTTAAGTGCAAGCCATGCAAAGAAACCTACTTTTGGAAGCATCATTGCATTCCAACATAAAGAAAAGGCCCTTTATGACTAAATGTTTTCCTTGTTACTTAACACTACCTTATAACCCTGACTAACTGAATATTTACTTGTTTTTGAAGGGGCCTATATTAATCATTTTGGACTATCTGATTTGAATACCATCCTTTCCTTTATAAATTCCTCCAATGCAGACCTTTGGTCAACAGGTATTTGTAGAGTGGAGAAATTTTTCCATGAGATTTTCCTTGTCAATTCATCAACCAAACCAAAATAATCATTTACTTTCTTTCTCCAATTACTAGTTAATACTTTCTATGCTATTTGTAAATTGGGGAGTTTTTGGAAAGGAGTGTAGCCATTCCAAGAGTCTTCCCAAAACAAAGCTTCGTCTCCACTATGTATTTACCATGTGTTATATGTGGTGTAATTACTTTCCTACATTCTATCAAAAAATTCCACATTGTGGATCCCAATGGGGGGTTTGAAATAGTGAAGATCCTATTTGGGGAATCAACATCCAAATACTTCTCTTGCATTATTCTACACCACTTTGATTGAGGTTTAGAATACATATTCCATACCAATTTTTCCCCTAAAGACAAGTTCCAAGCCAATAAACTATGGATCCATGTCCCTCCTTTATATTTGTCCATGCAATTTTTTTCTAGCTACACCAATGGCATTTTCCTTTTACTATCCATGTTACCATTGGACATAAAAAGTATCTTATTAGTTTCTCTATTGCTACTATTATTGACTTTGGTGCCCTTAAAACTTGCATATAATAGTTGGGAATGGTGGGTCACATGACTAATTTTATCATTAGAATTCTTCTTGAGAGAGACAACCAACGACCCTTCCATGAAGAGATTCTTGATTGAATGCTTTGAATCACTTTATTCCAGTATGCCACATTATTTACACCTGAAAAGAAAGGTATACCCAAATATGAGTAAGGAAATTCTGCCAATTGAAAACTAAGGTGTCTTAATATTTGCCTTTTCATTGCTGCCTTTGTGTTGAATAGGTAAATCTTTGACTTGGCTGCATTTACTTTTTTCCTAGATGATACAGAGTATTTATCTAAGATAACCTTCAATTTTTTAACTTCCTGTAGGGAAGCTATTCCAAAATATATGGTGTCATCAACAAACAAGGAGTATGAGACTGTTATGTTTGTCAACAGTATAGAAATACCTCTCAAAAGACCTTGATTTCTTGCCTCATGTTATGAATCTACTTAATGCCTCTACCAAATAATAAACATAAATGACAAGAGTGGGTCACCCTATCTAACTCCCTGAGTAGAATTGAAAAATATGATAGATGAACCATTAATAATTACTATAAACTTAGTTGTTGAAAAACATGATAACACCCATTTACACCATTTGTTACTAAACCCAAAATTTCACAATACTTGTATGAGGAATCCCCAATCAACTCTATCATATGCTTTCATCATGTATAGCTTAATTATGAAGGAAGACAAATTATTAGAATTAATAGAGTGCAAAAATTCATGGGCCACTAGTGCTCCTTTTATAGTTTCCCTTCCAAGGACAAACTCTCCTTGTTCCTCTGAAATGATCTTAGGGATGAGTGGCTAGAGTCTGAGATGTACATGGCTTTAGTAAAAATATTATATATTGTATATTACATAGAGAGATTGGCCTAAAATATGAGATTTTTTTTGGAGCTTTGACCTTAGGGATGTTTGCAATATGTGTCAGATTGAATTTCTTTAGAATTGTTCCTATTTTTTTGAGATTCCTCTAAGGCATAAAGGATATTGTTCCCTAAAAAATACCAAAACTTTTGATAGAACATAGCTGTGAATACATTTGGTCCTAGAGCCTTATCAGGTGGCAAAGAGAAGACAACTGCTTTAATTTCTTCTAGGGTAAATGGTTTCATTAGTTGGTCATTCTCTTCTTGTTGCAACAATTGAGGGACAACCTCCAGTAACTGTTCCCTCTCCCTATTAGATTGTGGAGTTTGAGGTGCAAAAGTAGTTACCAAAGTTGCAAAGAATCTAATCCCATCATTTTTTATGTCTTGTTCCCTTGTGAGGCATGCACTTGAAACACTATTTTGGATTGAAAAGACTGAAATTTTAGTTCTCTTTATCTATGTGGAAATATGGAAGAACTTTGTATTTCTATCACCATCCTTTAACCATAGCTCCTAGGACTTTTGCCACCAATGAATTATTAGATGAACTAAATGGTGTAATTTTATTTAATAAGTTATATTTAATTTATTTTTTCATCAAATTTATATAAAGGAAGAGGATATATAAATCTTCCTTTAAAACTCATGAGGAACATCATTAATTATTAGTAATGTAATTTGGTTTAACTAATGACCCATCAACTTTTCAAAGCCTCATGAACTCAACACTTCACCCATTTCTTCATAAATTTGTGGCGGAATTATTTGATGATATCCTTATCTATATTATCATGTGAAGAACATTTGAAGCATGTAAAGAAGATATTGCAAGTATTGGAAGATAATCAACTCTATGCTAAGCAATCTAATTGTGTCTTTGGGGTAAAAGAAATAGAATAAATGGGACATGGGGTGTCACATGAAGGTATTAAGGTAGAACCCAAGAAGATTTTTGCAATAAAAGAATGGTTGAAACCTAAAAATATTGAAGGGTTGAGAGGATTTTGGGGTCTAACAGGATAGTATAGAAAAATCATTTGTAATTATGATTTTATCGTAGTACCCTTAACAATTATTATTAAATAAGGATTCCTTTTCATGGCCAAATATAGCTACTCAAGCCTTCCAACAACTAAAAGAAGCTCTCACTTCAACCCTAGTACTAGCTATCCTAAAATTCTCTAAAGTATTTATGGTAGAATGTGACACTTCTAGACATGGAATTTGGGTACTACTAATGCAAGGGGAGTATCCATTAGTATTTGAGTAAAAAATTCAAAGGAAAAAACTTGCTAAGGCCCACATATGTGAAGGAAATGTTAGCCATTATTCATGCAATTAAAAAATGGTGTCAACATTTATTAGGAAGGCATTTAAAAGTCAAGACTGATCATGAAAGTCAAAAATAGTTTTTAGAACAACTATCCTCAATCATAACAACAAAAATGGGTTACCAATATGCTAGGATATGACTTTGAAATCATTTATAAAAGGGAATGCAAATATTGTAGTTGATGTCATTTCCTAACAAGAAGTAGAGGAAGAAAAAGTTTGTGTCATTTCCTTAATACAACCAAATAGTTAGAAGTTTTATAAAAAGAGTGGCAAATTGATCCTCAAATACATAATCTCATTCTAAAACTTCAACATGACCCATCTTCTTTTGATAAGTATGTTTGGAAAGAAAATTTGTTATGGTATAAAGATATATTATTTTTATGTAAAAATTCCAATTTAAAAGAAGACATATTATCTCAAATGCATGACTCACCAATAGGACGAAATTCAGGGTTTCTAAAGACCTATCATCGTATAAAGAAATTTTTCTTTTGGGAAGGTCTAAAAGGAGATGTAAAGAAATTTGTGGCTAAATTTTTAATATTCCAAAGAAATGAAGGTGAAACAAGAAAGAATCTAGGCCTCTTACAAATTAGGAAATATCAATGGACTTCATTAAAAGTCAACCAAAATCTAAAGATATTGATGTACTTTTAGTTTTTGTGGATAGGCTCACCAAGTATGCACATTTTTGTGGACTCTCTCATCTATTTAAAGCAAGTACTATGGAAAAAATATTCATGGAAAATATACAAAAACTTCATAGAATCCCCAAAATCGTAGTGAGTGATCGTGACCCTATTTTCACTTGCATTTTTTGGATAAATTTATTTACAACATGGGGTACAAAACTAGCTCATAGTTCCTCTTATCATCCACAATAAGATGGAAAAACACAATTTTAAATAAATGTTTAGAAGGATATTTATGCTATTTTTACTTTGATAAACAAACATAATGGTCCAAATTTCTACCATTAGTAGAGTGATGATACAACACATAATTTCACACATCCACTAAAATGACTTCATTTGAGGCTTTGTATGGTTACCCTCCACCATCTGCTACTTCTTATTTACAATCTCATTCTAAAGCTCATGCAATAGAGGACCATATTCAACACCAATAAGAAATACTACAAATCCTTAAGGATAATTTAGCTATGGGTCAAAATCGAATGACACAATAAGTTGATCAAAATCGTAGTGAGAAGCATTTTGAAGAGGGAGATTGGGTATTTCTTTGATTACAACCTTATAAGAAAAAATTTCCATTAATAAATATAAGAACATGAAGCTCACACCTAAATTTTATGGTCCTTATAAGGTTCTCCATCGAATAGGAAGTGTAGCTTAGAAATTAGAACATTGACCCTCTTCCAAAATTCATCCTATCTTCCATGTTTCTTATTTAAAGAAAGTAATAGGTAACAATATTCTAGTTCAATTAGAATTTACAAAGTTAGATGAAGAAGGAAATTTTATTTTAGAACTTGAGAAAATTATGAAGAATGATATAGTTATGAAATAGAGCTATCTTTGAGTTCCTAATCAAGTGGAAAAATATAAATATTGAAGATGCCACATGGCAAGATGAACAATTCATACTAAAGCATGCAAAATTACTAAGCATTAAGGAAAATGATTTTTTGAAGGAGAGGGGTAGGTCTAACTCGTACATATCTTTGTCATAAATCTTAATCCAAAATTAATATTTCATATACAACTCTAATGTGACACAATTTTTCAATGAGATCATCAAAAGAGGAATCCAAACAAAAAAGGAACTCATTTCTAAAGGGGTTATAAAAAAATATTCTAAGGATCAAAATCGAAATGTCAAATAATTTTTTTCCAATGAAACACCCAAGTTCTTTAGAAATACAAGACTGTAGTTGGGGATGGGGTCATTGACTCAAAGTATATCCAACACATCCAACAACCTTCATCCATCACCATTCCATCAAAACCATCTAAATTGAGAGAAAATTGAGACAATTCACAAGAGAACCTATCAAGGTAGTCTTTTGTCAATTGGTCAAGGCTACATGGTCACATTTCCAATCACAAAAATATTTGATGATAATAAAAACACCCTCCTATTATAAGGAGGATGAATATTGTGATTATCACTGAACTTATATGTAGAGATGATATTGAAATTGAAGGACCATGACAAACCTCACCTAAACAAGATAGACATATATCAAAATCTATTCCTTAGGCATAATTAGTAGTGCACTCGATGAGAAGACTCCTATTCAAACACCATACATGGCCACAAAATCCCTTAGAACTATGATTATGTTGTTGGACACATTTAGTAATTTGAAGAGTGAATTCATCCCATTAAAATAAAAGCATCCAATTGTCTTATCACTACCTGCATGGAAAAGTCACAATCCAAGGTCCTACTCCAACCAATTTAAATCCCCCAAAATGATATGAACTCATTTTAGTATTGTAAATTGTGACCCTTGACAATTTCATGCTATGTTTAACTTCCCCTAAGTGCTTGTGCCTAATTATGCTTATTAATTATTCATTTTATTTCTCTTTTTGAGAAACTATATTAAATCTAGGATATTAAATAAAATTTTCATTTAACAAATACCTAAAAATCAAAATAGGGCTAGACTAGGGCTCCTTTGCCCTTGTCTCCCCTAATCAAGCCCTAAATCTCAAAATTTATTATCAACCTTAAGGTGTTTATGAATTCAAAATCATTGTTGGATTATCAAAAAGATTAATGTAAAATATGTTGAAACTCATATAAATATAAGTATTTCCCTCCACTTGAACATCTAAGCAATCTATTAGATTTGATTATCATAAAAAGGTAATCAAAGAAATTTCAAGAGCAAGATAATCAAACTATTTACAACACTATATTAGCCAAGATCATGTCCACAACACCAAAAAAATCATGTTTAATTTTTTTATTTTTATGAGTACTAACATTTGAAGGATCTTCTTGTAGACACTTTTCAAGAAAATTAGTTAGCTTAGGGAAGAGCAGGTCTACTTCTCAAAACTCATGGAGACAGATCATGTGGCTAAGGGTAAGGGAAAAAAACCCCTTAAAGCTGATGACAAGGTGTTGGTTGGGAGAGGGTTGACGAAGTGGAAAAAAACTTTTGATGCTGAAAAAAGGAATTGTTGGATATGGTTGAAAAAAATAAGCCCCAACAGGTTGAAATGGCCAAAACTATGGGTGGCATTCATTTGTTTCTAGTTTATTTCTACATTGATTTCTTTTTTGGTCTCTAGTTGGTTAATTTGCTTTTTTTTTTGTTGGTGGGAGCTGCTGGTTGTTAGTTGTCTTACTTTTATTTGGCTCCCATGTTGGTTAGTTTTTTGTTGGTTGGGTTGCTGCTAGTGGTTGATTGTTATATTCTCTTAGCAGCTTTTGGTGTCTCTTTTGTAAAGGGTTTCAGGTCCCTTCAAAACCTATTTTTCCTTTTAATCAAAACATTTGAAGGATCTTCAAGCAACCTCCAATTTCTCCTTGTATAAGATGAGACAATTGACCTTAGTCTAATAAGAAATGTAGATATGAGTGGTAAGCTACAATATTATCATTTATTATTCATATTTATATATTTTCCTTTGCTCAAAGAGTATGTGATTTATATTATTATCATCATAGCCATTTGTGGAAGTAGAAACACAAAATGGGATTTGACCAAGACAAGCCCCTATATGAAACAACCCTTATTTCCTTGTTCTTGTAGGTTATAGGTTTAAATTATATTCAAGTTGATTGGAGATATCAAGAGTTTAAAACCCCAAGATAAGTATTCAAGTACCTTTTCTCATTAAATTAGGGCAAGATTGATTATTTGTAGACTATCAAACTTAAAAAATTGACCTTGATAGGGAAGGACCTACAGAATGTGATACTCCTATATAGTCTTTGAAGTTATAAGTAGAACCATTTCCAGACTGGGGTGCCCTTTCCCTTGTCCAGCCAATTTTGTCTCATATTTTAATGTCAAGTTCTCTACTATCTACAATCTTCAACCCTTCTTTCTATTCTTTCAATTTTATTATGTGTTTCTAAGACTCTATGATAGTTGGCTTCTTTTGTATTGTTTTACCTAGATTTCAACATTAATCTCTCACATCCACATCATTCATCCATGTAACAAATGAACAAGAAAAACTTTGACCAACTATAAAGGCTCTTCCTTGTGGAAAATGGCCTTGGTTACTTTTTGTAGAGAAGGGGGATTCACTACTCATGAGTTATCTTCATTTAGAGAGCCTCATGGGGTGAACTGCCCTAAACTACCTCAAGGAACAGTGTGAGAGTTCTATAAATTAGAAAGAGTAGGTCACAAAGATTTTCTGGATAGATTGAAGGGCTCTCGGCCAAAGGATAAAAGTGCAGGTCTCAGACAATAGCATGGTGCACAAGCATCTCTCTAGTGTGCTCACATCCATATGAACCAAAAAGAGAGAATGCCATAGAGAATAGCTAAATGACTACAGTTTCTATTCTAATTGCTAAGAAATCTTGAAATGTGAGAGAGTAATAGAATATAATAGTTCTAACTAAAATAAAATGAAGTAGAAATGATAAAGATAAGGAGAAGAAAGAAAATAAATGTTCACAACCATTCAAGTGATGAAGCCTCCAACACATGAATGTATTCAATACCTGCATGCATAATATCTGGAGAAAGTGTTGGGGATGTATAGGGGTTTGCCTCAGTCAAACCCTCATTTTTGTGTTCCCACCTCGACGGACAGCTAGATAGATAAAGAGAAATGATCCGGAATGGACAAAGCATGTGGTGAAAGAAAAACTCGAGGCGCTTCAAGGGTAGAACCCACACCATCAAGTATGAGTGATAAAATAAATCCCCGCTCGAGGAGGAGAACCTATATCACAAAGTAAGAATGTAAGTGATAGGGGATATGAAATTCCAAGATTCTTGCAAGCACAAGATAAGTAAGGGAGATAGAACTGCAAGGGTTAAGGAAGCCAAATGGAGAGAGAAATAGAGTTTCAAGAGCCAAGAGTGTTGTTTTAATGAGCTTGTGAAAGCTTGAGAGTGCTACAAAGGGTGGTGCCAAGAAGCAGAAGAGGAAGCTAGAAGTTGGAATGAAGCTAGAGAGCAAAATGAATTGAAAAGATATCTTTTAAGGAGAGAAGAGAAGCAAAAAGAAGCTTCTCAGGTGGTTACAAGGCGTCCTAAGCTATTACCACCAAAAAAAGGAGGCTGACAAGTCGAAAACATGCACAAAAATGGTCATTTGAATGTTGAAATGTCGCAGGATGGTAACACAGTGCTCAAACATCTATGCGGTGCATTCGTGTTTGGACACATCATGCTACAAAATGACGAGAATGGGAAAAGAACTAGGTTCAAGACGCAAAGCCAATGCGTGAAGGGTAGCTACTGAAAAGGGGTTCAGAGCATCCTAAGAAGGGAAAAAAGGCTGATGTAGGGGCTAAAATGATCCTACACAAGTTCTAGGGGAGTGGACACTAAAGTAGATGCAAGAATGTAAGTGAAATTGTAAGGGGTGTAATTTTACGACATTACATTTTTTCCCTACTTTAGTGGGCATATGAATCTACACTA